>LKNJ01000963.1:0-107537 GCA_002120245.1 Maccullochella peelii
GGGGGGGGGGATGAGGAAAGAGGGGGTACCCAGCAGCCAAATGAAAGCAGAAGGACTGCGAGGGAAGTGAAGCCAGAGTCGGTGTTAGCAGTGTTGTTCTGTAACTGCATGCCGTTAACAGCTGCCCCTGCTATTAACACAATGGGAGAGAGAAGGAGCGAGCTCCTTGTTAGGGATCATTTATTAACTGAGATCATCTTTTCGTTAGCCTTGGGGTAAATTTCACAGTTGTCTAGAGAAATGAATTAGATTTGCAATAAAAGGCCCCTTGGCTTGTTGTACATGCTCATTTGCTGGAGTTGGTGAACTTGGAGAACTGTAAAGAAACCAAGGATCCTGGCTTAATACCCTCTCCCTTTTCCCCTCCTCCCCCCTCGCCAGACACTGACCTTTTTCTCTCATTATGAGGGGGAAAAAAGAAAGCATGAAGGGATCTATAAAAAGAAGCGTTACAGTATGTGGCGTGGCGCGGGTAACATAATTACGACATATTCAGCAATGCAAATGAGACCTATAGATTCTAGTGTAACCACCGATGTGAATGTTTAGCTAAACACACCCACACACAAGCTGCGTGGGACCCGATCCTGACAGACTCAATTCAGCTGCGTGTGTGTGTGTGCATCTGTGTCTGTGCAGTTCAAAGATTAAGACTCAGGCGTATTCTTTAATCCGCCCATTGAGCAGTGGCAGAGTGTGGAGACAGAATGGAGTGGGTACAATGACCCCCCATCGGTGGCGACTCACGCCATCTCCGACGCTCCTGACGGCACCACAAAACCGGCCCTCACCTACACACACCCCCCTCCGCCACTCCTCCCTCTCTGACCCAATCCCCCGTTACAAAAGAACCTGTCAGGATGGGACACCCCCCAACCCCCCTTCCTGCATGCACACACACACACACACACACAGAAACAAGCCCTCCACCCTACACTGCTGTCATCGCCCCTGGGGGTACACCGCTAAGAATAGCGGACCCCCAAAAAACAGCACTCTTTCTCCCCCTGTGTCTCATTCTCTTTTCTCCCCACTCTTTTCTTTGCAGGACAGATGACACAATGCGGTGTTTCACACGGGGCTGGGCACTCTCATACTGTAGGCAGTCTCTATTGGCCCATGTGTGGCTGGCTCGCAGCGTGGGGTTAATTGCGAGCGAGGTTAACAAAATAGGAGACAAAAATCAGTTTCAGAAGAGGCCAGGGACCCAGGAGGCTGCACTGAGATGAAGTGGGGCCCAAAAAAACAAAAGTGTGTGTGTGGGTGCATAGACCTGGGTAAAATATCTTTGCAAATAATTATTGCTGTTTGTCTTTGTCTGTGCATCAAAATAGCTTGAAATGTACATGTAAGTTTTGTCCTGAGGTTTCCTCAATTGCCCTGCATATTGTTATCGTTGAAACAAGTAGTGTGTCAATCAATTAGTTGATCGACAGAAAATTAATCAACAAAACCCTGAATAATGGATGAAGTTATTTAAAGCTATAAAAAATCCACCTATATATTGGCCCCATGGGGGCAGCAGAACAAGCTGTAAACACAACATTGCTATTACATTCACTGTAGCAACTTTATAAGGTAACAACAGTCACCGTTCAAACTGTTGCCTATTTCCAGATCCTGCAAACACATTTAACACTATTTAGTCATGTCTGTGTCCCGTGTTTGACCAAGTCCAATATTCACTGTCCTAGCTCGGTTTTGGTCTCCACCAACTCCTGAGGAAAATATCTTTCTCTTCAGCTGCTAAATTCTCTAAGCTAGCTGCTAACTGTCTGTCCATAGTTTGGTGCAGGGCAGGTAACACACATAGCTGGTTTATCTGAACTGTTTATCCTAAAAAAAAAACAACTGCCTGTGGCCTCTGGAAATTAAGCTGATGAGTGCGAAAAAGATAAACAGCAACGTTTTTGGGCTGTAAAAATCTAAACAATTAGCTTAAAGATGCTAAAATGTTCCACAGAGATGAAGGGAACTTCAGAGTTGCATGATAATTCTCTATGGGCTTGTCACTATGAGTGATGCCTTTCACATTACACATTGTCATTTGCTCCATTGTTAATATAGAAATATTGTTTAGCGTAGCTTTAAGTCATTAATCAAGCAAAAATGCCAAACAAATGTGAGGATTTTCTGTTTTTCTCAGTTTAATATAATTGTAAGTGGAATGTCTTTGGGTTTTGATGTTGGTTGGACAGTATAAGAAATTTGAACATGTCACCTTGGGCTCTGGCAAATTGTTAATTAATAATATTAATAATGAAAATAACCATTTGATGCAGCCCTACAATGAATCAGATCTATTTTTGTTTCACCTTTATTCAACCAGGTTTGTGTCTTAATATTGAAAGACTCATTGAGAGAGTACGAACTAGCATTCTCAGAAGCATGTAAGATGACAATTAAAACATATATATTAACTATGGCACAAATTACTCTACAAAGCAGGGTGAAAAGACAAAGGGAAAAACAGTGACCCGGTTTGCATGAACACTATTTGTAACATCAACATACGACGCTGCATTACTACAGTACAGTGCCACCAAACCTCAGCTGTGGGTTATTAGGGAGCACTATAGCAGTCAGTCACTTACTGTACAGTTTCTCCACAATCGCATTTTTGAAAATGGATGTAACATTTAGCTGTTAATACCAGCAGCTGGAGTGTTCGTCTTCAGATGATTTAATTGCCCGGCAATTTTCTCCTGTCAAAAAAGCAATGTGCACCTCGGATGAAAACGAGCGAGCGCAAGTGGGAGAGTTAATTAGCGACCTCGTTAGGGACCTGGAAGTGTCTGGTGGAGCCTCTGTGTGTGTTTGTACGGGTCTTTGTCTGTATGTCTGTGTGTGTATATATGTGTGTTAGCTGATGACTAGGGAAACTGAGAAGGCATGTAGCAAAGGCCTAATCTCTCATTGTATGTACATGACCAGCTTACCCTGTGTGACTGACAGGATGTTCACACTGTGAGCCAATTGGTTGATTTGTGTGTATGTGCTGATGCATTGTGGGTGGTGGCAGAGGTTGCTATGGCATCTAGATGGTGATCTGCAGCTAAATTAGGCTGTGTAAGACCATACATTTTTGATTTGCTTTGGGGTTTTTTTCTTTCCAATATGTCAAACACAATACATGCAGTTGATAAAGTAGAAAACTTTCAATGTGTTTTAAAGACCCTGGAATCAGAAATGTTCAGCTATGGCCTTTTTTGAACCTCAGTCAATGATCTCTTTGATCGGTCACTATGCTGTGTGGGAAAGGAATGGGTTTCCAGTGTTTATGACGACAGTGTCAGGACTTGTGACCTGACAATGAAAACTAAATAAGGTAGTGGGCGGACTCTTGTAGGTAGAAGTGTCCATTTCTGGAAAGGACGAAATCAAGGCCATAAGCTTGTGGATCGGCCTGTGTATCATCAGTTCATTGTGTTATTTCATTCAATTTGCAAATTGGACAAATTTGTTTCTTCATTTTTTGTCTTCAGATGCACCTGCGCAGTAAAGCCACTGATATATACTAACTTTCATGTTCCTTCAACAACAATGGCGGAAAGTTTTAAAGAGTAATCTACAAAGGTGCCATGATCTCCACATTTAACAGTATGGTAACCTCTTCGACGGTCGTCATGTTTAGTTATGGTTACATTGTGCAAAAGTTCTCAAGGAAGATATTCCAATGCTGGCCAGCGATGATTCGGCCCTGCAAGTATACCAAATATACCATGTGTCTAAGTGCACACGCCTTGTGGAAGCATGTAGGGTGAAAAAGAAAAACTATATTAACCTTCACCGTCAGGTTTATCAATGATCATGGACAGCCTGTAGCTTGTTATTGGATCAAGTTAACGAATGCCTTTTTTTCAAAGGCTTTTCCACCTGTAGAAGCAGAGTTTAGACCATCATGGCGAACCTCTCAAACACATCAGTGAAACCTGTTTATGCATAACCAGCTCTTTAAACCAGGAAACAGCCATCGTATCTCTCAATACAAAGAGATCACAGTGGAGATGTTTTTCTAAGACTGATTTGCTGAGACGCGTCTCGCTTTAAAAATGATTGCAATGATTGAATTACACTTGAGATTTAGCGCCTTGCAAAAATGTCACCATCATATTCCAAGGGCATGTTGGAGAGCGGGTGAACGGGGCTGCGCGCTGCGCTCTGGCTGAGTGAACTCTGTTGGTTTGGGGAGTGGTGTGATAATTTGTTAAGACTGGGCCCCTGAATTATTAAAGGCATATGAGTGTAAATAATTCACTGATCACCAAACAGCATGACAGGCCATTCATCAGCATGTGTCGCGTTGTGTGTGCGGGCATACGTGTTTATGGCGTGTGTACGCTTGTGGTTACGTGTGTGTGTGGGTGGCGGAGAGTGGGAGGTTGCAGGTTAAAGATGAGGTTTTGAAGAGGAAGCCGGCCTCCAAACAAGTGCGTGACATGTTTTTTGCATGCACACGGAGTTTTGTATTGTCCCCGTTTTGCTACTAAGATGAATTTCTGCACCAGTGTACCTTAATTACACTTCCATGAGCTAACATATTACTAACAGGAAAGGGTAAGCATGAGGAGAACTCACAGTATGTGAGTTTTTGCACTTTGTGGAATTATCTGAATGAAAGTGCTTCATCATAATCTACTTTGAATTTCTATTCCCGGTGAATCTATCCTTGCACTGCCTACTTTTTTTCCCTTTTTTTTGTTTTTTAAAAACTGTGTCTTCTCAATGACAAAGCGAGTATGGTGACAAATTGCCATAAACAGGCGGAAAGCATGCAAATGCAGCAAGGAGACAAATGTCCAACCTTGTGTTTAGTCGGAAGCTAAGGTCATCCACCCTCCCATCTATCACTGTTCTAATCAGCTCCACGCAGCCCCAATGCATAGCTCAGTACCTGCTGCATAGATAACACAGAGAGAGGGAGAGAAGGAGAGAGATAAAAACAAAACTGATAAAAGATTCAACAAGTAAACATTCATATTGCTCTGGAGCGGCTTGTGTTTTGTTCGGGGGTTTTGCTCCGTTTCATTTTTCTGGCTGTTTTTGTGCATTTCTCTCTCCACCACCATCGGCCACCCCGCTTACACACTCCTAAACTGTGCTGTTTGTTTTGCTTGTCAGGTGTAGACAGAGGGGTTTGACCTGGGATCCCAGAGCTGTATGTGAAGGTGATTGGAGATGAGTTGTATTGAAACGCTTTTTTGTTTTCCCTCCTGTCAGAGGTTCGGGGAGGGGAGATGAGGCAAATCCAGATGTCTGGCTCGGTTGTAATTGCAGTTGCACTTGTCTTTTCAGATTGCACAACACCCAGGTGCATAATCGAAAAGATAGACTGTCTACTATTTTGATTTGACTTTTTACCACTCCCTTTTGTTCTCTCTTTAGTTCATTTTCACATAAATTGAAACCCAAACTGCCTGCTATTTGATATCTCTTCCTTTCTTCCTTTTCCTCCTTCTTTTCTTTTCGTCTTTATGCTCCCGATGAGTGTTTCGTTTGCCCCCGTCAAGTGATCCAGAGATAGTTGAATTAGAGCCTTGCCCCACGCAATTAAAATCTTATTATTGCTCGAGTGTGACCCGGCCTAATTTAATTGCTGTACATGCTCAAAAATGATTAATAGATACAGTTTGTAAATAGCCTGGGCCATGATGATAACGCCAAAGATATGGTTAGTTGAGTGCATTATTTCCTGCTAAAATAAACATTTGGAAAACACATTTGGCTCGGCACATTGGATTCCTGAAATGTTACAAGCAGCGGTGTCTGATTGTAATAACTCTAAATGAAAGATCAAAGGACACAGCAGCCTCCTGAGGGAGCAAGTTTATAAAAAACTAGGGAAAAGAAGAGTTGTGTCTCATGCATATAGCCTATTAATCATTCAGCTTGCCTACCGTTATTGCGCGCACACTTGTCTCCCAACATCAGTGTGATATTTTGCTTGGCCGACACTGTGGTGGATATTTGTGATGAGACGTTTTGTCCCCCAGACAGAATGCAAACGTTGCCAAAACCTTGCTAGACAGTTTGAGAAGGTGTGTGTGTGTGTATATATTGTCTGGATGTGACTGTGCGTGCCTGGAGCTGCACGTAAGAGTGGACTGGTGTGTGCTTAGAAGTCATGGATGTCCTCAGAAGGACAGAAAAATATTGTTTTGGCACTTCTGTTAGGACTTGAGGTTAGGCTTAAGGATAGTATTAGAGAATAACTGGAGTCAAATATTGTCATATAAATCTAAGCATGTGTTTCGGTCCATGTGCGTACGTGTGTGCCTTTGTGTGTCCCGCCGTCCAGCGGTGCAAGGTAAATGGGTGTGTGCTCATTAATCTCAGAGTGTGTGATGGAGCAGAGTGGCCAGCCAAGCTGCTGAATGTCTAAGCAGGGCGCTGTGCATGTGATTTATCGGGAGGAGCGTGCATTAGGGCCCATTCGTAGCCATTAGCCTGGACAGCTAAGAACGCCGCCACCTCCTACTACAGCCACAGAGACGGTGGGCGGTGCTTGTGGTTTACAGCCCGCAGGTTAGTAGCTTAGTACATTTTGTCCAGGATGTAATAAGAGCTACAAATGGTAATGCCAATAAGTGTTGATGAAGTAGTGAGATTTTGATGTTGCTGACAGCCTTGTTGCTAGGCATATCATTGCAGTGGTGTTTTTGGACTGCACTTCCCAGAGGTCATCTGTCAAACAGCATGCACACTTATATCTTTGGATTAGTACAGTTTGCATTTCTATATGTGGCACTATTTTCTTCATGCCCAATATACTCAGTTACGTTTACTCCATAAAAAGCACAAAATGTAAAGCGATGTTCTTTTCATGCAGATATTCCCCACGAAACCAGACAGCAATAACTCCTCAAGTTCATGAACTGGCTCAAGGTTGAAAGCAGACATAGATTAAAGAGAACCACAAATGCACTGTATGTCACACTCACCTCCAGGAAGGCTGCCGTTTGTTTGGCTCTGTAATGGTTCTGTAGGTCATATGGGAAGGGCTCAATACCGCCACTGCCAAGAATAGAAGCTTGACTCCAAGATAAGGGTACCCATGCTAAAAGATGCATGCTCTCATGGTGCAGCAAAGTGGGCATACACCAAATGGCATGTGTTATTAGAAAAAGGAGAGGGGAAACTCTGCCACAGTAAGATATTGTGCAGGAAAAGTCACTGGCTTCCAAACCATTTTGGGTGGAATTTTAACCAAAAATGTGCACTTTTACCACATTTGGGGTCTGTAAATTTTGTCTGGTATCACTTAGTCACTTCACTTGGTCTGACCGTTTGATAGTAAACTCCAAAGAGACCAGGATCATAAATGTAATCAAAAAGGTTCAAGAACAATAACCATTTTTTTTGTAGGTATGTCATTTTTTAGGCTTTTGCACAAATAAGGAGGATGGTTGTTAAACAAAGTTATACAAAGTCCAGCACTCATTTACTCCAAAACTGGGACACAGAGCTAGGAAATTAAGTGTTTAATGCACACTTAATAAACAAAACATTTATTAAATTGATGGCCTTGCAGAAGTTAAAATTGCAGTAGTGACCAGAAAATGCCACTTTGGGAATAATTAAATTAAAAGTTGCTTTGCCTTTTATATACCATTTTGTACTTTATAAGCCTTGGAAACTGTGTGTTTACCTGTGTGCACATACAAGCATGCATACACTGTATGTGTGTGCTCATATCTGTGTTTGTGAGCGTGTCTGTCTGTGTGTGTGTGTGTTTGTGAATGTGTGCATGTCTGTGTGTGAGGCTAGTCTATATCATCCAGTGTCAGTCCATGTCAGTGGCTGTGTGAATAAGCGAGGTGGGCGGGTGGGGTTATGAGGGGTGGCCGGTGGAGGAGGTGGTGGTGGTGTGGGGGAGGGGGTCACTCTATTTTGGCTGAGGTAATCCATCCATTGTGTTGAACTTCTTCATCTGTATCAATTCATTGAAAACACACCGGCCCTGTGGAGTGAAACTGAGCCTGCCCGGTCCTTTCTTGACAGGGCAACGAGAGAGAGAGAGAGAGAGTACCACAGGATGGGGGGTGGGGGGACTGGNTCTGGGGGTTTGGGTGGGGGTCCATGAGGGAAACTTCGGAGGGGGGAAAAAGGGGGTAGCGGACCATGGGAAAAACACAATCCCTGGCCCCTCTATAGCACTTGTTCCACCCCACTTCACCCGCACACCCACCCTGTGTGTGCCACTTGTCACTGACCCTTGCAACCCCCTTTCTCATTCTCCCCAAGCCTTTGAGCTTGTCTCTCTCTCTGGGCTGCAGATGTATGTCAGCCTCCTACCACCCCCCACACCCTAAACCCACCACACCCGCTCCTCGTGAGACCTGCGGACCTCCATGCTCTAAGGCCCCTACCTCTACCTCTCATGCCCAGGGATGGTGAAGCGTGGTGGGGCAGAGGCTGCGCCCGGACCCCCGTATCCTGTCCCCGCGAAGAATGGACCAAAGGAATAAAGAATAACAGAGAGGATCCCTTTTCTTTGTGTCTGCACAAAGGGGAAGCAGGCTGGGGCAAGCAATGGAAAAAAAATGTGTGAGTGTGTTTGTGGTTATTGTGCACATACACATGCCCGGGTTGTGTGTATTAAGTATACTGTGTATATGTCTCGTCTCTGGGCTGTGGAAGGAGGGGGAGGAATATTGCTGCAACATGCGCCCTCAGTGACAGTATAGTAATTGTTGTAAGGCACCCGTTCCCTTTGCCACCAGTGACAATGTAAGCTTTCATTAAAACATACGGCAGAAATACTTATGAAGTGAATCATTACCACGGACCATTAGCCCGTCATCTTTCGATAATTGAATTTGTCAGCAGTATCCTTTTCAACCACGAAAGCCACCATCATATTCAGATGATGAAGGCGATCACTAACAACAGTTAGAGGAATATCTGTATTCCTTAATCATCCACTTCCTTATTCTTCAGCCTGTCAATCACTGTTGTTGATGAACCAGAGTAAGATGATTAACCATCAACGCTGACATTACGAGATTGATTTAATCTGTGATGAGGTGTTATCAATATCATTGATTAACAGTTCACATTTGCCATTTGGTGGATGCTGTAATCTGAAGTAATTACAGTAGAATGAGTGGCTGTGTTTATAGCCCGGGCGGCCCCGTGGCAGTGTTAGCGCCACACTTTCAACATCCAGATATACAAGCTGTTAAGTAGCATTTGATGATTCTTTGCCATGTAAAATGTAAAAATAATGGTAATTGCAACAGCGCCAAGGGATTTCTGCATTTCCCAAACTCATGACACAGCATATGGCAAAATGCAAATCTGCATTACAGCATCGCCCCGCTTTTTTTCCTTATGTTAAGCTCTTCTGGAGCTGTAATGCTAAAGCAAGCCCATGAGAGTCTTTGGAGGGAGGAGGAAAGAAAGAGAGAGGCAGCCAGCAGGGGGAGGTAAGACAAAAGGAAAAGTAAAGGAGAGCAAGAGAGAGGGGAAAGTGGGAGAGGACAGGGGAGGGTTAACAGAGGAAGGATGGGAGAGGAAAAGAGGACTGGGGATGTTGAAGGAGGGAGGGGAGTGTTTCTTCATGGGGCTCCTATCGATCCCATTGGTTTTGGGTCGTACATCATGCGTGCCCCCGGCTGAGTGGCAGCCTGGCTGGACCTCCTCCTTTGGTGGCCCGGGGAGAGGAGGGCAGCGTGGTGGCGGCGCTCTGGCCTTTCCTGTGTCCAGCTGTGTGCTCTGTGGGGAGTACAATACAGTATTTTGGAGCTGACCGTCAGGGGAAAAAGCATCCTACTGTACTTTTACACCACTGACCTTTTTGAGGGAGGAAGGAAGGAGGAGGGAGACCGGGGGAGGGAGGGGAAAACAATCACATATGTTTATTTTACAGCCTCGCCATTGAAGAAGATTAGCACTTACTTGTGTTACTCACGTATTCAAAAATGCTTTATATTCAATTTTCAGGAAATGCACTCAATATTTCAAATCACAGGCGATTTCATCTGCTAAATTGACATCATTTTCTTAGCCTGAGGACGGCTTATTGACTTCAGTAATATTACACAGTGAGATACTTTCGTGAGTATCATATTTTTCAAATGGTGCCTACAGTAGTAGTTGTATTAGTGAGCGTTCACCAGCCAGAAATGAGCAAGAAGTGTTTGCCTCCGAATCTGTAATATCAAACTGATGAATGTGCTTAGAATCAACTGGAACACTAAGAGAAGGAGGCTGTTAGAGTCCCCTGGGGTTGTTTTTTTTTCTTTTTTCGGGGGGGATATGGGTGTATTTTCTCATTGGACTTCACTGACAAAAAAACCCCAACCTTGTTGTTGGTGGGGGTGCTTCACATGACATCACAATTCCCTGAGTTTTTTGGGGGGTTTTTGCGGTGGAAGGGAGCCATTTGTGTTCCCAAAAAATTAACAATTGACTGTCATTTCACTCCAAACAGAGACTATCTTCAAACTTCACCTAGATTCTTTCAAAGCAGATAGACAGCACTTAGGGACAAAGCTCTCCTAAATCGCACAGCATTCACCTCTAAGTGTTGTGTAGGCTGTTATAAATAAAATATCACTCAGTTCATTTTCAAGTATCTAAGAGTTTAACAGTCTATTTTCAGGGTGTGACACCGGGAAGGGCTGTGAAGTTTTCCCTTTGCAAGAGTCTCACTCAGCTGCTGTCGAAGTGACATGCTACTCAGCTACAGCTTTCACTAAGAGAACAGGAGAAAACGGAAAAGAGAAAAGAGAAAGGTGTACAGGCACGTGCATACTGTTGGCATAACCCTACTTTTATTGTACCTGCACACAGCATTGAACTACCACAGCAGCTTTTGTATATGTTGCGAAAAAGTGCATTCTGTATGTTTTACCTCTCTAATTATCAAACAAATGTCATGTCTGACACAAGTTGTAACTTGTTTTTATCCAACATGGTTGATCAAATTATAATATTAGTAGTAGTAGTAGTAGTAGTAGTAATAGTATCGTGCCAAGGTTTTTATTTGCAAAAATATTTTCAAAATTCAGCTTTAATTCTGGTGTTTTCTAAAGTTTGGCAGCCCTTTTCTGTTCTGTGTATATTATGTATGTATGTTTACAATCCATCTATATTTATGTCATCCTGATTGTCCATACCATCTGTTAAAGGGGTTTTTTGGTTGTTTTTTCTTTACCCAAATCAAGGGTGTAAGGACAGTAAAGATTGTAAAACCCCTTGAGGCAAATTTGTGATTTGTGATATTGGGCTATATAAATAAAACTGACTTGACTTGACTCAAACTGAGAATTAGGACTTCTTTTCTCCACATTAAAACAAGCCACTTGCTATTATTCAGTATTTTACGGCATCATTTATGGCTGCTGACACGAAGCCTCTCTTTGGCTTTGTGGAAGTTTCCATTTTATCCCAATTTCAGCATACCGACTTGGCTGTTTTCACATCAGCGCAAAGTATTACTTTACATTCTGCTTGCTGTCAATCACCTGACACCCACAGGAAGAAACTGAAGCCTCCTCCAGGAAATAATCCTTCAGAATCATGCTGCTTTACAAACTGTACTGTCACATCCAGGTCTTTTTATTTAGAAAGTCTTTGTTAGCCAGGACAGCAGTTACTTCTAGGCTAGATTTCAAACTTGATACTGTAAAAAAAATTAATTCAAAACAGGAGTAAATTAGTGCTGAAGGTTTTCAGCAAATAACAATATGTGAATCGGTGAGTCATGCATGGTTGCTTGAGTGAAAGGTGGTAGCGGTGATGGTGGAGGACAGATCAGGGAAAAGCGTCCAAGGGCCCTTCAGTTTGCTCCAACGCCTTGAGCTGCCTCGATGCGTGCATGAGCCTCATTTCTCCGAGACAAGGCGGAGAGAAAAAAAGCAAAAAAACATAAAGGACGTGGGGTTCCAGGAGGATGAAGGAAGCAGAGGAGAGGTTGGAGAGGGTTGGGGGGAAGAGGTGAAGGGGGCATTGCTATAGCTGTCCGGTGAGATCCGCTCACAGCTGCCTTCCCCTCCTCAGCGGCTCCTCCGGTGAAAAGGGCCCTGAGTGGCGAGCGGATCCATTTCAGCGTGGAAACCCCACACACACAAAGCTCTGAAAGCTGCTCTTATGCCACGTCTCGGTATCTCTTACCTGTTAGCCCGATTAATTATTCCCCCAAGTACAGGAGCCAGGGAAAGGAGACACCGCGGATGGGCCAGCAAGATAGGGCTGCACTCTCTCAACTGAACGAGAGAGGCCAGATAAAGAAAGAGTGGGTGGTGGGGTGAAGGAGAGGAAGAGGAGGGGGAGAGCTCTGTTGTCTCTCTTTTTTTCTCTCTCTCAGCCTACAGTAGGAGCCTTCAATCTCTCCAGCTAATGTACTAGAAAGTTGCTCTTACAATGTACCCACACTTTCTTAGTCACAGTAGAGTGGGTTGAAATAGCCAATAGCGTAGTTAATCAGTTTTTTTCTTTTTTTTGCTCTTTCCCTTCATCTATCAGCTCAAGCGGCAGCATGCAGGACACGTGAAAGACCCCTCATCCCTCCTGGAAAAAAAAAAAAGTTAAGTTGTGTTTCCGCTGTTGGGGTTGTGCACCCTGGAGCATGTCGTGTGGATGGCGTTTTTGGCAGCAAAACCGTTGACGCAGTGACCAGGAACTCCATTAAACGTGGCACTCGCTGCACGCCCTGATTGCTCTGACCACCAGGCAGTGGTGTGTCTTTGTGTGAGAGTGTATAGCCAGCTTTGAGACACAGAATATATGTTAGTGTCATGTCTGATCAGCTGATTTCACATTTAATTCCAGATAAGAGTGCACAAAAACACTCATTTCAATGACCAAAAGTATTCCGAATTCAAAGGCATAGACCTGTCCCAGCAGTGCTCTCTGCAACTTCATGACAACATCCGTTCGCCTTAGGTCTGAGCATCCAATCGCTTTCATGAACAAGCACTTCCTGGTTATGCAGAGCAGGGGTTTCCATGGCTATCAATCAGCCAATAGCGGCGCAGCTCCTCAGAGCAGAGTGTTGAGAGCGGTGGGTCTCTGGGGCAGCCTGTCTTTTTAAACAAGGCCAGACACTTCACAGACAGGGAGAGGGCCAATTAATTCTGCCGGGGGCAACGCTCCTAGGTTAGCATTTGCTTATAGTGATAAATTGGTGCTTTGTATCCACAATAAACTACCTAGGCTCCCCCTGTTTTGGCTGGCTTGGCAGGTCCAGGAGTGATGTCATGGGGTTCAGGCTGATTAGTCAGGTGTGCCTTGTCCTTTTTTCACGGGGTCACTGCACTACTGTCTGTGTAAAATTAATTAAAAGCTGGCTGGGGTTAGTGTCCGTGCTAATTCCAGCTAGTCACTAACATCTGCTGAGGAGGAAAATGAGGGAGCATCAGTGTGGATACAAGGTGAAACACAAACCTTGGAATTTACAATATTAGTTAGCCGAGTGGGAAAATGGAAAGTGTGCAAATGTTTCTTAATTTGTACATTTGTAGATCACCTAATGTAAAATCTGAGTAACAACATGAAAAACAAATCAAGGCACAATCAATTCAAGAAATGAGAGGAGCTTGTGAGCATATTAAATGTATCTAAAAGCAACAACCAAAGTAGAAATCACCCCACTGAGCTTTCCCGGTGAAATTTGACGACACACTCGGCAATGATAATCTACGTATGAATAACAGTATCTTGAGGTAAACAGTGTACCTTCATCCTTCTCTTATCCCAGTTTCATAAAGCTACCGTGACTAGAAGTAGCCCCTGGTGACTCCACTTGTACAGCCATGTGGCCATGTGGTCTGAATTTAGCCATCCTTTATCTTCTTCTCCCATCCGGCTTCCTCTCCTTACTCTCAGTCTCTGCTAAGTGGTTGCATACATACATGTGTCTTCAGAGTCCAGTGAGCACAAAAGCAGCAATATCACAAACCAAATGGAGGAGGAAGGAGGGGCATCTCGGATATTTTCTTTACTGACTGTATTATTTAAATACTTTTTCCCAACGTCTCATTATTTCTTTAGCTACAGTGTAGCATGTCAAACATCCTTCCAGCGTTCCCTTTAAAATCCCCCCAAGGTGAGAAAGGTTGATCATTTTTTTCTTAAGCGAGCAGCGTGAATGAAAGTCACGGCCAATTTCCCTTTTAACATGGACACAGGAAAAACAACAAGTACTAGAGCAACAAAACAGCCTTCAGTTGCCGAAGCGGGATCTTTGATTTGGCATATCAAAGGGGAGCATGATCCCTGGGTTTCCGTGGCTCCCAAGGTCGGAACACGCAGACCTACTTCGCCTTAATCTGATTGGCTGGCTGTTCAGTGCTGCTGTAAGTGAAAAAGGGCTCCATTAGAGTATAGGTAGAAAATGTATTTCAATAATGAAAGCGCTTTAAATTATTATGCTTCAGATTTATTTGTGACTGTAAATTAATGATGAAATAGCATGCAATCCCTTAACTACCTTTTATTTGTTTATCACATTGTTGTAAATTGAATTTCCATCAAGGACTCACGAAAACGCGAAGTGCACCAATATTGACGAAATGGATGCACATTTTGTTGCAACATATGCATTAGCAAGTACCAGCTACTTGTTAGTTAGTTAGTTGTTTTGTGTCTGTCAGGCTGAAATAAACCCCTTGCCTCCATAAGCACACGTTACTTTCAGCTGACTGGTGTATCAGAGCTGGTTGGTTTCGTCTGGATGCGAGCAGTGCAGGCGGAGGGAGCCTCTGATCCCCCGGCGGATTGACAAGGGAAAGTTGATATCATTCCCACTGTCGGCTGAGCAGGGCCCAGAGGTTTCCCCTCATGGGGGGTCCTGAGAATGTCACTCTCACTCCCATACAGGAGACCCCTCCTCCTCCTCCTCCTCCTTCTTCCTCCTGCCATTATATTCACCTACTTTATCTCCAAATGTCACTGAGAGTAAAACCAATAGCACAGGGAGAATTTATCAAGGAGGCACTGTGCTCTTTTGGGTACAAGGTGCTTGATGGAAGCATGTAAACCTAAAAAAGGGATTTTAGGGAGTTCTAGTTCTAGTTTAAATCCTTCTTTAATACTTATTTTACATTGTTTATATCCCCCTCTTTACTTGATATTAGATGTAGGATGTCTATTAATTAAAAATAAAACATCATTTAGTATGTGTCATCTCCTGCCAATTTGATAGATATTTTTCATATAAAAATTGTAACATTAAAATATCCCTTTAACATATATTAAATTTATTTTGAAATATGGATTCTTTACTGCCTTCAAAACTTAAAAAATAAGCCTGGTGATATTCTGTATTTTCCTTATTGTCAACCATTTCCAAAATACCAAAATAAAGTATTGATTGTGTAGCTAAAGCCTGATATAGATCTTCCTCTGTGCCATCCGACATATTTGCCATTGTAGTCCAAAGAAATATAAAAAACACATTAATGAGGTTTAAGTAACATTTGCTAAAAACTATAGTGCCCAGCTGTTTTAGTCTTATTATAAAATGAAAGTGTATATTTGTAAACCCCCTTCATAAAGACACGTAGAATATGGCCAGGCCTATCCTTTAATGTCTAATTACCTAATGTAACCATTAGGTAATGGTACGGTAACCCTCTGGATTCCCCTATTTGTTGTTTTACTGTACATAGAGGAATGCAGAATGTGAACTCCATACAACACCTGTGTTGTACCTGTGTTTCTGTGCTTATTCCTATGTTGATATTCTTTAACAGAAATGAAGCCATAATCCTGCTATCCTCAGGGCTATTTAGCATGTTGAATACAGGTTAGATAGCACATTTGATGGGGCCTCCATCCCAGCTTTAAGGGCAACTACTTTCAACATATTTCCTCTGTTGGCCTGGCTCTTTATAACTGCAGCTTTATGAAATGTGACACTGTGAATAGTGAAAAAAAGTTTTTATTTTGCATGAGCCATGAGTTCAATTGGAACAGTGGGATATGACGGATTTTGCCTGAAAGGCGGCTACAAACACCTGGTGGTTATGGGTTTGGACAGCAGACATGTCATATTGACGGCTTCCCCCCACTTCAGCAACACCCCAAGCTCCGGCTTTTGTGGATTTTTTTAACACTCTGAAATTGTCAATCGAGTCAGTGGCCTGGACAAGCTCTTTCTTTGTGACGCTGGGGCTTTAAAATGGTGCCAACCAAGCAGCATGGACGAAGGATTTGAAAAAGGCACAATGAGCTGGAAAAAAAAATCCTAGCTACCTGGGAAACAAAACCAGGGGCAGGCGAGAAAATGTCGAAGAAAGAGAAAAGGGGGGGGACCCTCACTCCCCTCTATTCCCCAGCCAATTCGGAGTCCTCAGAGTAAGCGGCAGGCATTTCTAGTCTTGAGAGGAGTGACAGAGAAAGGCAGGGACAAAAAAAAGAGAGAAAGAAAGTGAGAGCCCGTCCGAAAGAGGGGGAGAACAAGAGAGAAGAGAGTGGCAAGGGGGAGGGATGGAGGGAGAGCAGCTTGAATCGTTGTCATCAGCTCCGTCACGTTGAATAGGCCTAATGAATGCAAGTGAGTGTTGAGGAGCCATGGCCAGCTCTATCAAGGCAGGTAATACCGCCCAGATTTAATTGGGAGCAGGTATTGGAAGGGCTGTATTACTTTAATTGGGTAGGGGTTCTCTAAATGGAAAAGACAAAGTATAATGGCCAAATTGTGGTGCACAATAGCACTTAGCGTGGGATTGTATGCATTCACTAATCTGCCCTGGAATGAGGCAATTCTGAACAATTTTCTCAGTGAAACCAGCTGCAGAAAGCTTGTCCCCCTTTTTTGTTTTCCCTTGGGAAAAGTGTAAGATTGAAACAGAAAATACCTTTACCCGGGCAATCATTTGCCACGTGTGGAAAGCGGATACAGCAGTGAGTGGTGGAGGAAAAAAAAAAAGAAAGGGAGAGAGCGAAAGGGGAATCTTTGTAGCAGGGAGAATGGAAGGCAAAGGAGATAAAGCGGGTCTCAAAGTGGGGCCTGTCACGGTCGCCAACGAGAGAATAAAGTGATGACATTTACAGTGACAGATGAGACTGCAAGGGAGAACTGCCCACTATTTAGAAGGAGGAATCTGATATTTAACAGACATGGCCTCTGATAATTAACAGTGGACATGTATTTAGTGGTGGGCCTTGTCATTATTAATGACAGGCTGAGATACTGATATCCGCACCATCTTAATGAAGTACAGACAGCCATGCCAGTATCATGGGATGCACATTGCCACATGGATGTTTGAAAGACTTAAGAAAGTTGAGATGCATTTTATTCTCTGTAGTTCTAACTAGTTTTATCTATCTGAAAGGAGTGAAGAAAACCATCCCAGCTGTAGGAAAACGCTGCAGCTATAACCCCTGCACTTGCTGTGGACAGGAAGTGCTTAGCAGCACGCTGCTACATTATCCCAGCATGCACTGTGCCAGTGCGCTCAGTCTTGTGTATCTTATCACCAAGGGAAATGGAGGGAAGAGGAGCAAGCAGCAGAGAAGTCGAAGCCATGTTCGCATCAAAAAGAACTTTCTTTTTTTTTAGCGCTCTTCTACTCTCACTTTTTGCCGCGAGTGGGGGAAGGCAGGGTAGCTAAGCTGTACAGTAATTGTGCTGGTGAAGTGAGAATGATTGCTTTTTATTGTCCATTGTCCCCACAGGTTAGTGCGAGGAAGGTATTGTGTATCCTCATGGTGAGGAGGGAGAGGGGGGGTGGACAAAGCATGCAGTGGCGAGGGCCTTTCCTTTAGCCCAGGTGGGTTTCGCATTTAGCCTGAAAGCCGGCTGAGATGAGAGATAGCGGCTTGACACGGCGCTTACTAAATGGACACCCTGCTGGGCTGTCGCCGCCCTGCAATCCAGAACATTCAAGCAACTAAAGACAAATATGCTTACATTCACAAAGACTCAATGCAAAGTTTCTTCAAGCCCGCCACTCTTTTCATTTTGCCGCCATCAAGTCCAAACAGTAATCACTATATCCCATATTCTGCATTGTAACGAGGAAAAAAAACCCAACAGCAGTATTGTCCCAAGGAAGCAAACCTTGCCATATTGTTTGAAGGCTAAATTGCTCCCTGCGAAATGCACCCTCTGCTTTATTGCAGGCGTCTCACCCATTTAATGTGTGGGTATTGTGTATGGATTACAATAGCTAAGAGGAACCCAGGGACAGCTTAACCGTTCAGAGAGAGTGAGAGGGAGAGTCTATAAAAAGCACAGAGTGGCTGGGGTTTTGTCGGGAGACGCATGCTTGCTTCCCCACCTGGTGAGGAGAGGAGAGGGTTTTTAGGGGAGAACTCACTGTCATGAATATTACATGTGGAGGAGAAGAGGCAGGAGGAAGTAGCCAACTCCAGAATAGAACATTCCTGTATATTAGATTACAGTAAAGGGATTCCTTAGAGGGAAACTCTTGATTAACTTGTACCAAGTGTGTCTAGCAATTAGTTACACTCTGCAGTGGGTAATCCATTGGTATCAGAATGACTTTGTAATGATATGTAATTAAAAGATGAATGAATATGTTACTCACGTGTAATACAAATTGGATCTAGAGCACACTTTGAAAATACACTGGACTCATATTCAAATTTATTAGATTAATACCACAATGTATCAAATCCTTAATTTTACCTGTCAGCCTTAGCAGTCTGGTTTTCGTCTAACAACTTGAAACAACCTCCAGCCATTTTCAGTGATGAAGTCTTTTTTTATCTCTCTCTCTCTCTCTCTCTCCATTACACAGATCAGGAAATGGAGAAACCATTGTCTCATCACTTGTATCACCACAGAACTACTGAAGTCCCGTTTTTCTGGGATGATTATCTAAAGTCGTCCTTTTTGTGCAGTTTTATAGTCCGCTCTGTTGTAGACGTTTTTTGTATAAAAATGTATTCTCGGGGCAGAAAGACATGCAATTGATCCACTGACACTTAATAGACACATAACTCTTCATTTCAGTAGAGAAATACATGTTGCAAAGGTGGAATTTCTTTCTGATTATAATGTTAAAATGTTTAGCAACATAAATGAGGTGACCTTAAGAGTTTTGTTAGCTATTAGCGAACAGTGGCTAGTTCAACTGCAGGCTGAGCAAACCTTAATTTAGATGACCACAGGTTAACCAAAAAGTGAATAATAACGGTAGCTATCTAAAATGTTGCAAGATTTAGTTTTTGAGTTCAAAGTTGAAATGTATCTGTATGCTACCATATTTTACTAAGACTTCATTGATTACCACTTGCCCATCCGTTTTAGCTAACTCTCGGTGGGGAACAAATTGGAAAGAGAAAAAATTGCATGAAGATGATCATCAACAGTGGTTCATTAGCTCTTCAGGACTATGACAGAGCCATAAGTGGCTACATATTGTGAAGCAGTGACTAATATTTTGGCTAGGTATGATGGGGGTAAAGGGGAATGGCGTCACTTCTGTATCTTACAGTATGGGTGCATATGGACACAGATGTGGGGAAGAATCTGTGTGATATCTCTCTCTCGCTTGGCTTCTTGGGTTTCAAAACAAAGCTTTCGAATTTTCACAAGTTTCTCTCTCACCATCCACATCACACATGCCTTTCTAACACATGTTGCTTTCAATGACTTCTTTACAAATCAGGTATTTGTCACTTTTAATGAACATTACTTCACACCTGGCACAGGGACAATCTGCCGTACAGATGTACGTTATTTCCGCACTGCCGCAGCTCCTGTTTGGACCGAAGATTCAAAAAGGTGTTATTTTATTAGAGGAGGATATATTTTTAACACCATCAGACCATCAAAAAGTGGAAGATGTAAGAGGAGTGGATGGAAGAAAACAGTTGCTGTATCAGATTCATTGGGTAGAAATGTAATTAACTGCAAATGAACTGGCGCCTGATACTTCAAAATGAAACCAAAGCAGCACTTTGAAATTTTTACTTTGTTATCTGCTCTTTCAAAAAAAATAGCCGTCTTTTCTGCTGATTATCCATTTAAATAAACTATTTATTTAATTCATCTTTAAAAAGACAAAACATTTTCCTTTCAATACACATATTTTTAACTGATATCAACATCTGATTGAAGCAACAGAAAAACATGTCAACAACAAAACAGACCTCAGTTGTCCTACTTTATGGCTAATTTTTCCAATTAAGGATGAATTTGGTCCAGAATGAAATATCTAACAAATATTGGATGGATTGCAATAAAAGTTGGTATGGACGTTGTTGGTTCCCGCAGGATGAATCCTAATAACTTCAGTGACCCGCTGACTTTTTTTAGCACCACTATAACGTTGAAATTTTGGCTTTTTAATGACATGTATCAATAACTATTTAATGGAATGCCATAGAATTGTGTACAGATATTTATGTTCCCTAGAGGGTGAATCCTAATTCCTTTTTTGAAGCCTTGACTTTCGTATAGAACCACCAGCAGGTCAGTTTTCGTCACTATCCTGTGAAATATGTCTACAACTACAGTACGAGATGAATTGGCACCAAAGTTGGTACAGACGTTCATTGTTCCCAGATGATAATGACTATTGAATCTGGTGATCTCCTGACTTTTCTGCTAGTGTCAAAGGTTGACATTTTTGGTTTTGAATGTCATGTCTCAATAACAATTGATTGGATTCTCATGAAGTTTGGTACAGATATGCAAGGTCCCCCGAGGATGAATCCTCATGACTTTGTTGATCCTGTGACTTTTCATTTAGTGCCACCAGCAGTTTAAAGTTTTCACGTATTTAAGTGAAATATTTTGACATTTACTAAATGGATTGGCACAGATTTGGTATAGACACTCATGTTCCGCAGAAAATGAATCCTAATCTGATCCCGTGACTTTTCATGTAGTGCCACCAGCAGGTTGACCTTTTGCCAAAAGGATAAATTGTAATAACATTGTTGATACCCCTGAATTTTCATCTAGCACCACCATCAGGTCAAAATGTTATTTAGTTTTTTCATATAATGAGAACTGTGGCCAAATAGAGCCACTACACTATAGGTGTAGACTCTTGTCTTGTTCCAATTAAGGATAAATGATTGCACTGTACATTACTTTTTACATTGCAGCTGTGGGTGGACTTTCTTCTTTTCCAGAAAACTATAAAAACCTTGTCCAGAGTCACAACAGTGTGCACCTACGCTCAAAGCCCGCTCTGTTTTGGGCATGGGAGTTTCCTCTTCTGAAACCAGAGGCGGAATATAAACAGCGGGCATCCATCCATCAGTGTAAAGCAGATGAATTGGTCTGATTCTGTTAAAGGTTTTCGGGGTAGGAGGTGGTGAGAGACGGGTCTTAGATTGTATGATAAAGTATGGCGGGCAGATGAAAACAAATAGGACCAAATGAGTAATCAGGCCCTCACTTCCCCCTATACGTCTCTCACAACAGAAGTACCATTGCGCTGAGAGTGTATGCAGACGCTAGTGTGGTAGTATGTGTGTATAGTGTGGTAGCATGGTAATGCGAGCTTGTTTTTGGGTAGGGGGTGCTGGCAGTGTAATTTGTTCTGTCTGGCGGAGGTATGTTGTGTTGATGAGGATGGGGGCCTTTGTACACTTGCTCCCAGTACGATTCCAGTCCGGGGCTGCAGGGCCCCGGGTGGCGGTAACATACCCACATCCCTCTGCCATGTGAGCCCATAGAGGCCTCCACCGGTAGTCCTGAGTGTGAGATGCATAGATAACACACACATACACACGCTTTCCTGGCAAACAATGTTTCCTTCACTCAAAGTTAAACATTATCTGTGACAGGTCAGAGAGGTATTTTTCCTCTCCCCTGCCTCTGCAACTTTGGCTGTTTTCTCAAACGGCCTCGGCCCGGGCCGGTGTCAGTTATTTCATGGTGACAGGGAGAGTTAGGCCGACATGTGTTAGTGTCTGAACCCTCCCCGCAGTCGAGTCTGCTGGGGCTGCAGCTGATGAGAACAGACAGCCAGGTGGATCCACAGGCGTGATAGAAGTCAACAGAGGATTTCTAGGCTTCTCGAAAGGTTTCATCAGTGGAGGATTTCTGGGTCCTTCAAAGTGTTACATCACTCCCACTGCAGCGATATACAGTAACAGATTGTGTGCCTGTTTAGAGGTATGAGTCCTGAAAACATGAATGCTGTATCCATTAAATGTACCGTTGTTGTAGGACACAGGTGGATGGGCATGTTTTACTTATTTAAAATTTAAAACATTGTCACTTGTTCTTTTGAAACACTTATGGGCAGCACAACAAGCTGTAGACACTTGACCTGTAATCACCTTATTAAGTTCATATGACGAATGTGTTAGCTAACAATTGCCAATTACGCATCCAGCAGATGATGGAGCAACATTAGCTGTAGTTAGCTAGTTCTTAGCTTTGCTTTGGGTGTTTGGCCGTTTGCATGAATTGACCTGTAAACACTGATTGTGTCAGTTGTTTTTGAGCTGTTTTTAGAGGTCTTTAATTTTTAAGTAGCGCCTCTAAATGCTGATAACCGCTCTGAACCCAAAAATTTAGTCTTTTTCTTTCTGCCAATGAAAAAAAAACATCACTCTATAGCAAAGAAAGGGAAGCTTTTTTTTTAATATTACTAGTTACTTCTCAAAGAAAGTAACTTTAAATTCCCATGTAAGTAACTTCCCCCATCACTGGTGGTGCTTGGCTCCACTTTCCTAGAAAAACTGACTTCTGCATTTTCCTTTTGAACAAGTTTATTTACTCTCCCTCTGCCCCTCTTCCCTCTCAGTGAGGAATGAAATCATCCGAGTTCTGTCCGCAGAGAATAATCAGACTCATGTTTGTATACATTTCAGCGAGCGTGTCTGGCTGTGCATGTTTCATAGCTCATTGGTTTTCCTTCCTCATGTTGTTATATGAGTCACTGCTCTGGTGCAGTAAAATGTCTTTGGCAATGTAAAAGGGAGGCGCTTCTGACTACAAGGTTGCTGGTTCAAACCTTTGGAGAAGCATCGAGGCATCTCCAACTGTACAAGTGGAGGGGATTGTGGTTGGACTGGGAGGCTTGCAGGTGTGAACTCAAAGCAGGGCTTTGCTGGGAAAAGTTCAGTTTGACTTTCCCTGGATAAATAAAGGTTAAAAAGAAGAAGTACTGTAATGTGTGTGTTTGTGGCTGTGTGTGTGTGTGCACTTGTCTGTTTGAAGCGCTGCACCTTTGAAGGCGGCCTGCCTGTGAGCTGCCAGAGGGTCCCGGGGTGGGAGGCGGCAGCGGCGGTGGTGGTGGTGGGACGAGGTTAAGTGCAGCTTTTACGCGCACACAGCGAGAGAGAGAGAGAGAGGAAGAGGGCAGTGTTGCCGGCCCGGTGCCTAGGATAAACCAGTGCCTGACTAAATGTGTGTGTGAAGGGGGGTGGGGGGGGGGTCGTAGCCAGCAGCAAGGTTAATGCAGAGATTTTTCTTTCCGTCTCAAAGAGGTAGATGTAAAGACATACAGACACACACACATGCATAGGTTCAAAGCTGAAATCTTTTAAGTGAAGACCATGTTCTAGACTTCATTAGGCTGAACATTCAGTTTTCACAGTAGTGAAGTAGTGTCACGTCAAAACTATGCTAACTGATCAGATATAGCGTGCATTTTGTCACATATATTGGAAACGTAAAATAAAACACTCCTAAGATGTCAGTGCTTTCATGCTAAACAAATTAATAGACGTATGATATCTTGTTTTCAATGTCCAGTGTCCATGTCTATGTTTTGCATTACCATTGACTCCATGAAAGCTGATCAAAACAGTCTTTCTTCAAGCCTTTCACAGTTAAAGTATGTGACAAAAATCAGATTTATTCATCGACATCCAACATTTGTCATGAAGTTATAGGCAGTATAGAGTGTGTGGCAGCATTGTCTGTCAACAGGAGATCCTTCAGGAAATTATATCCGTCATCCCTTCTTCTTGTTGTTCAGCGCGCTGGCTTGGAGATGACACGGTCTTGATTGTCCCTGTGATTTGTGATATCATCGCTCTCAATGTCTCATCCTGCACCCCCTGTCTGTGGGTGTATGTTGTGTTTGTGGACATGTGGGTGCGCCTGAGAGATGGTGGGCTTAGAAAGAAAACGCTAAACACAGCTGTCGGTGCCTTGCATGTCTGGATCCAATTAGTTGTTTGGTTGTGTATCTCTCTCTGTGGATATCAGGTTAGATGACGAGCGGATGATGTGACATCACATTGTAATGCTATTGGGTAGATTGTCAGGTTTCAGGGGCCAGTCACACAATAACTTATAATCAAGTCTTTTCAATGGAATTGCCGCAATCAATGGATTTGCTTTGATGAGTTTCACGAGTTTTGTTTCTGTGAACTTTGACGCACAAATTTGTGCCCTTTAACAATTGCAAACCATCTTGAAAGTGCTGACTTTTGAGGGCACAGAGACTTGGAAAGTCCGAAATAGTGGAAGCTATCACAAATGTGTCACAACATCCATCCAAACTTTTGATAGCCCCGCCCTGCCAGAGTAGTAGTATGGGATTTTTCATCCCACGTCACTTCTTTCGAGATCCCCATTTCTTTCAAGGTATTTCATTAAAGAACATAAAAAGCCAAAGTCTCTCTGTCTGTCTGCGAGAAAGGATAGTTGTGAACACACAATTCTCCAGAGCTTGTGGTACTTGTTGACAAGCAGTATTTTAATGCGCGTCTGATAGTCCTGGCCTGCGTTTGTCCTAATGAATTAGACGGGGCGCTAACGAGAATCACCAAGGGGGAGACGGGAGCTGCTGACAGTTAGCAGTTCTCTGTAACGACACTGGTCACCTCAAAAATGATCTCAGGAACGGGATGTCAGTTGTTACACCTAATGATGATATCTTAGACCAGTCAGTAGAAGAAGAAAAATCACACATATTTTTTCTTTGCTGGATGCAGATTTTATACAATTTGTACCATTTTTTTTGCTACTGAGAGTCCTTCACACTCATGTCTTTGGTGTGTTGCACTACTGCAATTATTTTTAACCTGTTTGCTACAAACATGTCTCGTGTCACGCTGATGTTTTTAATGCTCCATATGTTATTTGCTCCATACCGATAAAGAAATAGAATACACTGTAGGTGAACAGAAAACACAACCTCACACCTATGAGGGGTGCTTAAACAGAGCATCTATGACTGAAAACTCTTTAAGCGTCTTATCTTTTACCCAGACTAACTAAGTTGCTCCTTAAGTGAGGGTTAGTTAAAAGATGTGTACCAATTTGTATGCATCTAAATATTATAAATGTAAGAAACAACATGTGCAATGAGAAAAAAAACAGGCCTGATGCAATGAGCACTTTTAAAAGCTGCTGCACATTCACTTTGCAACCTTGGCCTTTATGTGTCTTGTTTAGACATTGCTTTTAGTATGATTTGCGTCCTTTATGGATGTTCTTTAAAAGGAGATCAATCTCCCCACAAAGCCCTTTATTTAGCCATTCGGCTGGATTATGAAAAATGTATTAATTAAAATAAGAGCCTTCTGGACGGCGTCACGTCGCTGAAACAGATCAAAATAGAATATTTATTGGCGACACTCGCACAGAATGGAGCTTTTCGCAGGAGATAAAGTCGATCTGCCATAACCTTGATTGCAGGCAAAAACTCAAACGGCTAAAGTTTGTGAGTTATGATCGGAGTCTTCATAGCACTTGTACCATCAATCAGTAAACACACAGCTTTACTTTTGGTCACTGGCTAGCTTTCTGGAGGAGAAAAACAGTCAGTTGATGAGACGATGACGTATTGGCATCAAGCTCTCGGCACTGACCCAGAAGCAAGTGCAGCTGAGACTGGTGTTTTCACTGTCTACGCAGACAGAAAGAAGCTGCTGGAGAAAGCTATGTTATTTATATTGTACTTCAGGCTGAAATATTTAAGCTGTGAAAAAATCATCTCGTCCAACTTTCATCTTTCCTGTCTGTTTGATTAGCAACTTAAGACGGCTTCAACCTCAGCACGAGATGGATTTTGATATATAAAAAGAATGAATCCTTTTCAGTCCAACCTAACACACACGTTTACTGTATACCACATAAGCAGCGTCTTCCAGATCTAACAAGTTTACTCAGAGCATCTGCAAGCCCTCGTCTCATTTACAATGATTGATTAACGTTACAATTAAAATTCCTAGCTGAGATTGTTTTGATTAATATTCCCTTCTTGTCTTGAGGTTCCAAACCACCCATGATGACATGGAAATAAATAAACACACACTGGCGCACTGGCAGAATTCTCAGAGAGACGAACAGCATCTACCCAGGATCTTTGGCGAGAGAGAAAGAGAGAAAGCGAGAGAGAGAGAGAGAGAGAGAGAGAGAGAGAGCTTCCCATATTTCTGCCGCTGATTGACAAGGCTGACATATGGAATAGTTCACCTATTCCCCAGTGACAGGAAGATGGGGGAGAGTGCAGGGAGATGCGGGTAAACTTGCCTGCGAGGCTGAGCACTTTTTTTTTTAGATTCAGTGCTTCTGATCAAAAGGACTCATATCTCCCCTACTAAATTTAGCACCAGTGGCAATTAGTGGCGGAGTCACACAGCCACTCCAGGAGCAGCTGACAAATGGTACCTTAACAAGTCGGAGATGTACGCCACAGTTTGATGGATTTGTGTGTGTACAGCTGAGGGGAACTTACTGGAGTGTTTTTCTTTCCGTGTGCATGGTATGTGCCTGTAATGTGTGTGTGTGTGTGTGTGTGTAAGTGGTGGAAACCTGCTGATCAGCTTCAGCTTGTGTTGGTTAGTGAGCTTCAGACAAGCTGTGCATCCATGTTTGCAGCTCAGTCATATTTGTATGTACGTTTGGGAGGTTTTATCAGTACAGAAACAATTGGTCACTTAAGTGATGCGTCAATAGACAGAATATTAATCAACAATGTCGTTTTATGAATGCTCAATCGTTTAAGTAATTTATCCGCTACCACCTTTGCCAAAGTTCATCATTCAAAGTAAATGAACTTAAATTAAATGCTCATCCAACTCTGCCTGTCATAAAAAACCATAGCTCAACACTGGAAACTGGAGCTGTTTAGTGGCATGAAAACTTGCTCTTCCTTTTTATATGTGGAGACAGCACAAGGTCCCAGGAAATCTTTTCAGTTAAGACTTACACCTATATGGACTGAAATGTGATTTGCTGCACCTCATGGCACACACTGCACTATAATGGTCATACACTGCGACAAAAACAAGCAACGAGCAAAGTCCAGAAAACCTGCTTCTAGACAAATAAAGAAGAAAATGCTTCCACTCATGAATTCATGTAAAGTAGTATGTACATGTAAGTAAATAAAAATTTTAAAAGTGTTATATTTGCTGTACAGAAAAAAAGAACCTGAGCCAGAATGTGCACACCAGCATCATCATCATTATGACCTTACCGTCACCCACAGATCTGATCTGGTCACTTGAAACTAGATACTCTCCCTTATAAATTGGATTTGAGGGAAAAGAAACAGAAGGAAAGAAAGACAGACAAACGCTGAGAGACAGATGGCTGAATCAGAGACCATATTGCTAACAGAAAGCAGTGAATGACATCATGGCTCATTTGAGTCACTTGCCAGTTAATGCAGAGACGCGGCGATATCAACAAAGCAGCATTTCCTGTAAATGACCAAAACAACCACAATGATAAACAAGAAAAACCAGCATGGATGGACAACCCTGCAGGAATTTATTTTCATCATCTCTCCTGGTGCAATCTCTGCATTTGTTATGTATGGCATTTAAACATTTTAAATATTTACCTGTACGTCTGTAAGAGCTGCTAAACCTCTTTAAGAATTGTTCTGTGTTGCCGCTGCATGAAGGGAAGTCGATGAACTGTCCTTACATCATCCTCACTTACCCAGGGGAGTCTTGCCTGTTAGATGCACACACGCATACACACAAACACATTCACACACTCTTCACATGGCTAGCCAACCTCCTGAGAGAGAAGGCAGCTAACCGTCTCTGTAGAGGAAATGAGCTATCTGCTCCACTTCTCTCTGAGACACACACACACTTTCCTTTGCACACACACACGCACATGCAGTTCCCCCCTGACATTTTTAGACTGATCTGGTACTCCTTGCAGATCTTCTGTTTGTTTGTATCTGTTTGTGAATACATGCATGCACATCTGGTTGTGCGCGCAGGCTTGTGTGTGTGTGTGTGTGTGTGTGCGCGCGCGCGTGCGAGCATCCCGAGCAGCGAGCGAGTTTGACCTTAAGCTTCTCCTCCCTCTTTACAGTGCCAGCTCTTGTGTACGTTCCCTGGGCCTCCAAGATACAAGAGGGGAAAATATCTGCCGACAGCCCATCATAGTTCACGGCTCTTTGTTTATCCATTAATAATTGAGCATAGCTGAAGACAATACAAGGTGTGCGCTTGTGAGGGTGTGCGTATTTGTGAGCAGGTATGTTTAGCTGAGGGTTGGAGGTGGGATGGAGAAGGGTTTCACTGAGGGAATTTACACCTGGCATCGCAGTTCGGGCTAAACTGCAGGTTTTCTCTCTGAAGCGTGTCCATAAGAAAGAGGGAGTGAGTATGGTGATGTAGTATTTCTGTTTGCCATAGTATTAAAGTGAAATAAATTATGGTTTTTAAATCCAAATCACCCTTTTCTCTTCCTGCACTTCAAGGCGTATCAAGACCTATGTAAATGCATTCAATTAAATATGATTTGGGCCGACCAGCTAACTTCTCCCATCACTTAAAACCAACCTTGACCTTGTCAGCTGGTTAGCTTGTGTGCTAGCCGAGGCATGTGTTTGGATATTGCTCAGCAAAAGCTTTGTTTAAAGCAGTGGTAATTGTTTTAGGCTACTTGGGTGCAGCACAACAAGCTGTAAACACAACACTTCTATGTTATCGCCTTATAAAGTTGACATGGCTAACGTGTTAGCAACGTGTTAGAAAAACAGTATTTACACATCCTGCAGAAGACAGGGCAACATTTTGGAGACACTGGTAACACTGGACCCTACACTTCCCATAATGCAACCAGATATTGTTGTACTTTGTGTCAAACCCAAAGTAACCCTCTGTATAACCCTGATGACATCACTAAGATGTCATCAGGGTTATACAGAGCTCCTCCAGAGCCATAGAAGACATCATCCAATTGTTTTCAGAGTAGTAGCCTCCTAATGAGTAAACTGATATTCATGTGTAAAATCTCTGGGGTGTCCCTTTAATACTGTATTCCCATAATTCCATATCTCTGAGATGTCCAATAGGATGTCAGCTATCCTTTTAAAGCATTTGTTTGTAGATATTTGCAGGAAAACTCAATTGGGAAACCATTTGGGAAACAATTAGGAAGTGTTTATTTTCCTCTCTTCAAGACCATTTTCCACTCGTGTCCCCACCTCACCCCAAATGAACTGAATACATCAAAAGAGTAGCAGTAGCATTTTCCCAGGTGCTGCCATCAATATGCGACATTAAAAAGTGATGCTGCGTCCAAGGCTGAGTTGATTTACTATTTTGAGTTCACATTGAAACCAGGGTTTGTCTTTACCTCTCACTCCCTCCTCTAATTATGTGGGTCTTTTTAGACATTCTTCCCCACAGAGCGCTTGCTGCCAGAACAAAGTCGAAATCGTTTCCGACCCCGGAGGTGGCCCTTGAGTGAGAGTCTCCCGACGTCTCGGCGTGCAGAGAGGCGAGGGCTCCGGTCCTCTGGGGGCTTCCAGCAAAAATAAGTCGTACAAGAAGGAGGCTCTGACAGGAAGTGAATTTACAAAAAAGTAATAAATAGAAGGACAGACAAAGGATAGTGTAATGAAAGAAGGATTGCTGTTTTCTATATTGATTGCTGTGGATGCCACCATCACCACTCCATATGTCTTGTTGCATGTGAGTTTCGAGTCAAATTAAAAATGGAGGCTAGTGATCAGAAGAGACTGTAACACTGGGAGTGAATTCCCTCTGGTGTTGAATACAAGCATTTTAATCCCAGAAAGTGAGGTGTGTGCCCCCCACCCCCACCCCCCTTTTCTGACAAATAGGTAAAGTGTTGATTAGCATAGCACACTTGCTTGAGAATGTCTGTTCCATTACAGAAAACTGCAACTTGGGACATCTCATGTCAGCGTCTGCATATCCCAAGACTTCAAATCATTCATTCTATCAGTACTACTATGCTTGCTGAACCTTTGCTCCATTTACTGTTTCTGTATCTGTACCTGTACATAAAGGAGATGATGCAGGTTTCTCATCCTTGAGGTGAGGACTCCATGTGGGATGCAGGAGCCAGGCACAAGAGAAAGTAACTTTCTCTTCTCATTTTTGAGCTCCCCTATGAATCCTGCTGAGTTGGTTCTGACCAATTACCCCACCTGTAGTGTATAGGGAAGTCAATGCCTGGACTGGCTTTAGCTATTAATACTAATACTCCTTTAATTATTACTGTATTTACCAAACAATGTAAAGTAATCCAGGGACAATATCTCATACTACATCCGATATAGCAGGTGGCGGTATGCACCTTATAAGTAACGGTTGCAACCAGACATAAAACCAGAAGAAGAAGACTGGCTTTAGCTGGCCATGTTAGAATACAGGTGACAAGGCAGCCAGGAAACTCTCAACTATTGATAATAAAAGTCAGTACAATGTGTCAATGTTTAGCTTATATATGACAAAACAGGAAATGGTTTGGGGAGCACAAGAGATATGTCAATGGGTCTTCACAAGGACTGATATTAGATACTGATATTTGTTATATTTTACATCTTATGTAACTTTAAGTCTGATTGTTGAGGAGTATTGAGAGAGTTGGCACCTAAAACAGCTTCAAAGGCCAGAAAAAGTTGGGAAATCCAGATCTTAGGGCTGCAAAGTAAGTTTCCTCTGTTTTTACAGCTGCTGTTGAGCAAGGTGCTTTAACATGACCTAATGCAATGGTGTTGCTGCTGCTGTTGAGCGTGTCAACATTTGGTATGTGTGTGTAACTATGTGGTGCTGTCAGTAAGATACACAAAGACGCAGTATAGTGAAGTAAATATGACTAAAAGGATGTACGGTTGAAAAAATAATGTGTTCTTTCATCTGAAATGTATTTCTATAATGTCCGCAAGTCTTTTTTGAGCCTTTCCTTAACATTTATTACAGTGCAATGTCATTTTGTCAGTTTGTCTAGCTTGTACTTTATATTTTGTTCTCTTTATTTGCCTGTCTGTGTGTATTCACCATCCAATTCACTCTCGCTCTCTCTCTGGCAGCTTCTCGAACTGTCTCACTAAGTCCATCACGTGTCTATAGAAGTCCACCCTCCTGCTCACCCATCAGCATGCCAACAGACAGTCGCACAATCCGTGGATGCCACTTCCTTTGATATGGTAAAGCAATATTGTACTTCATCTCTCTTTTTATTTGCCCATTTGTGAAGGAGATGCCATTAGCAGTGTATTATGCTCCTCTGGCGGGGAAAAAATATCTCCAAAAGGATAGTCAGCGGCTGCCCGCATCCTGCAACGCCTCATTAGTGCATTGCCTTCGAACAAACGTATCAACAATGTTCTGAGCTAATAAGCTTTTATATTCCCAGGCTATATGATGTAGAAAGAGGCAGAGCTGAAGGTCACGGGTGCGTTTGAACGCAGCAAGTGGCTCCGTGAGGGAATGATTTATCTGGAATTATTGCTGTGCTTTGCTCTAGAGAGTTGGCTATTGATGTGCTCGGTTGAAATGGCTTCTTCAAGAGGGGAGATAGGGAGCTTCAGTGGTGACACACAGCTTCGCTATCATCAGCCGGACACATGCTCCTCTCTCTGCGCTTCATTTCATTCAGCCTGTCATCTGTTTCGTACGTGTAGCACACACGCAGCTTTTGGTTGCACACATGCTACTACGTATGGGTGGCAAGGCAGAAAACTGTCTGGTAACCAAAACATTGTGGGGTTGACTTCCAGACAAGTCAGTCAACAGTCAAGATGTACTTTAGCAATCCACCCTAAAAGAACAAGAATTTTTAGTAAAACCAAAGCAAATATTGAAATTTCGGGTGAATTTTGCTGTTTGGTTATGTCAGGGGTGTAAATATAGATGGTGCAGAGTGTGGTTGCAATGGGGCCCCTGGGGTGGGGGTAAGGGTGGCCCACAGAGAGAACGGGCCCTTGCGAGTCAGAAACACGTCTGTGTTCAAAGAAGAACTCACATTAAATCACATATGGTGCCATTTGCTATATATGCCCTCAAAAAGGCAAACCTCCATCATGGTTTCATTTTTTTGTTTGTTTTTTTGGGCAAAATAGTCAGTAGCAATCTATGACAAAATTATATGCTTATTTTAATTCCAATACAATAGCCTAAGTAACTCATTCGACTGTACAATCCAACACATTGTTGGTGAAATATACATATATATATGCAGACTGGTGTGTGTGCTTCATAACTAGTAACTAGCATGCACTGGGGCCCGTCGTAACTACCTACGCCACTGGGTTATGTACTTTTCATGTTTCTGTGCTTAACTATGTAGCCAATTGACATTGAGGTATCTACAATGGAGTATTTTTTAAGCTATCAAAAATATCAATAGTATATAAAAATCAGGTGTAGATAAAGAGCAAGGACGTCTTGATGTTCAACAATCATAAAGGCATTAATCCATCACAGATGAGAAAGAGTTACCAGTCTTTCCGTCAACACATTGCATTTTGACAGAAAGTACAGCAACTGGAAAAAGTTCTCTCTCGTTTTTACCTTCGCTATCGCTCTCCCCGCCTACACATTTAACCCTCGGCTGAATGCAACAAGTTTCTGTCCCTCCTCTGGAAGTTGTTGAAAGCCATGCTGGAAAATGTAGAAAATCATTACCTGACATGGAAGTAGGTATTTCACCAGGATGGGGAAAATTCGGCACAGAAAATGCAAATTGCTTTACAAAATAACCCTTGGAATGCATTCAACACACTCACAGATTAATGATATTTAATACTGTGAGCGTTTTGTATGGAGATTTTTTTTTTCTTCCATAACAATTACCGCATGTGGTTTGAATAAGTTCCTGTAACCTTATCCGCGCACTCCGCTGCTATCCGCTGTGAATATGTGTGTCAGCTAATTGCCTAAAATATAAATGTCTAAATGCATGCAACCCATGTGGATAGACGCAGAGGCACAAACACACATAAACATAAAAAACATACATACAGCATCCCACTCCTCCCCTCCTGATTATTTGGAATCCACATTAAAATGCAATAACGAGCGAGGTAACAAACGAATTATCCCAATTAGCTCACTGTTCATGCAAGCGAGCTCAACTGTATTTCTTATCATCCTACTATTCCAAAGGCATCCTCTGGGGATTGCAGACTGCTTGTGCACACCCCACACAGTCATGACCACTTTCCCGCAAAACATCTGGCCATGCACGATGGGACACCAAGATTTTATTGTTTTGTATTCTCTATGTCTTTATAGTTTTGAGATTTTTACCTCAGCGTTTGCTTCTCTGCCATCGGGAGCTCTGTTCTGTTGAAGTTGCACCGGTTTTCAGGCATTTCTCCCCCTTGTGTTTATTTGAGTGTTTGAACGTGTAGTCCTGGTGGGATTGTGGGAGTCGGAGTACTGTCAGGTCTAATTGCCGTGTGGTGTTTGGTAGGGAGACGGGCCTGATTAGGGAGGAGGTGAAGGAAAACATCATGTCCCCACTCTCTTTTTTCACTGTCTCACCCATTTTCTGTCTTTCCAGCTCTTTTTTCCCCCCTTTTCTCTCCTCTCTCTGACTCTCTACATGACTACACAGAATGATGGCAGTCCTGCATGGCTCATTAACTGGCAGAGAGAGACGGACAGACACAAAAGGATAGGAAAAGAGAGAGGGGATGTAGAGAGGGCAGCCCACAGACTTCTCAAACACAGGTTACCACAGTGCTCGCCCGGCGTCTGCCGACTACATCAAAGCCTTTAGATGCCAGTCGAGGGGCAACATGAGCTGCCAAATGAGTTGGGAATATAGAGGTAATAGTAGGTAGTGGGAGGAAGTACAAGCAAGGACTAAATTAGTTTTATATATTTCATTTCTCTGATTTTCTTTAAACCTTTGTCTGTTTTACCGCCTCTGCTTTTTTTTGCCACGTCACTCAAAGCCTAATTTGAGAAATCGATGTCAGTGCTTGCACTGTAATTAGCTTGTCCAGCAGTCATGATTATAGTCACTGTAATATTTTAGCAATCATGTGGGCAATATCACTGAAAGGTAGTTTTTATTGTACAGAATACAAAAAAGAAGTGATATAAAATGTATATAAAACCACTAGTCGGCTTTGCGGATAGTAGGCCACTATTTGTGTGTAATATGATCTTAGCCAGCATCACTAGATTTACAGTTGTTGACGTATGATTATATATTTTAACACAATTATTAATTATTACTTATCACTATTTGCCAGTGAATTGTCACAACAGGAGCCCAGTTGCTCTCTGCTCTGGCCTGTTCATTTAGTACAGTGAGCTAATAATAGAAAGCCACTGTTGATAGTAACACAACGCTTCCTGGAGAGTAGTGGTGGCCTTTTAACCACAGGAAGTACTGACAATGCTAATGGCGGTAGCTAATAAATGCTTGACTTGTCAATCTGTAGAGTTTACAGTATCTTAAACTAGACTAAGGCATGAGCATGAGGGGTCTTTGTTGACGTCGGAAATTTGGAAATTTATCTTATGGTCTTCATCAGAGGATAACTATGATTCAGTTGTCATGGAGAATGCTTAATTGTCATCATTTGACCAAAGTATGGAACTGTCAGGTGATAAAAAGTCATAAATGGAGTGAAGTTCATAACCCCCGTCTCTGTTCAAGGAGAATGTTCTCTAGCACTGAGTGTAATGGCCCCCTTGATCTAGTGACTCCTGGTTACAACTTTGACCCCTTCCCAGTCCATTGTTACATGACCCCCATTCCCCCGAACCAAGACTAGTGAACTACTATTTTTAAATTTGACTGGTAAAAATTAGTAGTCTGGTCGTGAAACCCCAAGTAGGAACCATTATTTTATATTCTATACAGACGATACTACACTGTTTTGTTTTGTTCCATTTGTGATCGATATTGAAAGGCTACTAATGGTTCTTCAATAGCTTTCAAGGTAATGATGCTTTGGAGAGATGAGGCAGCTCTCTGTTCAGTGCTTTGTAAACCTCTTCCTAGATGAGAAGCGGCGAGAAAACCCACAAAGATGATATCAGCACGCTTGTGAAATAATCATCACAAGATCTTTTCCTGTTCTGAGTCATGGGGTGAAGGATAACGAGAGACAAACAGAGAAGGAGAGGAGAGCGGAGATGGATAGGAGCGAGAGAGGAAAAAAGAAAAGAGAGAAAGAGCAAGGCTTCAGAGACCAAGGGTGAAAGTCTAAATCTTTCATCCTCTCTCTGGGTTCAGAATGAGAGGAGAATTGTGGGTTGGATTATTGGTGCTAAGCCGTAGAAAGAGCTTGACTATAGCTCTCTCCTATGTTCTGAAGACAGGCAGACTATCTACCTGACTCACTGTCAGACAGAAAAATCTGCAATCACTACTCACTGGCCTCTGTATTGAGTTATGGTGCACCTGAGGGTCATTTAATTTGCCGTTTAATATCCTCCTTGAATAGAAGAATACTGTATCAAATTCTCCTGATCATCAACAGCAGCAGCACCATCATCATCGTCGTCCACATCGCTTTCTAAAAGCAGCGATGACCTCAGTCAGACAAGCATTTTTGTAGAAGAAAAAACCTGAAAATGTTGCCAGATCTACTGATTCCCTGTGCTGTTATCCGGGGACGGTTGCATGTGCATTCAAACTGGCTGCCATCTCGGCTCCTTCAGCCCCTTCATGTTGATGCCGGCCTGTTATTCAGTTGTGCGATTCGACACGAGTCCAGGAGAAAACACTTGAAACGCTATTAAGCCTGTAGTGGGGCTTGTGCTTGCCAGTTGTAAGCCTCCTCTTGTCAACACGACTGTAGGATGCACACAAGTGCACTGACTGGATGGAGAGCAAGGGAGAGGGAGATACTCTGCAAAAAATGCCCATTCTAACAAGCCGTTTAGTCACACATTCAGTCTTGAAATCAGATTTTTCTTTTAATCGAGTGAGAAATTGAGCCAATAATTTCACTTGTTACCACTGAAAATTTAATTTTGCCAGATTTTTTTTGCAGAAATAAGGACATTTTAGGGATTGTGGGTTCAATATTATCATGAAAAACGCAGATTATCACATCAGTATCAAGTTATTGTACTTTCTTGAAAATATAAAGTGTACAACATCAGGGAAAAAAGCAACATTTTCTCACCCTATAGGCAGATTTCTTTGCTTGTTCGCAAGAAAAACATGACTCTGATACCCTGTGCTGGATTAAATACCTCATGATGATGGATATTTCTTGCAGTGGTGGGAGAGATTGAGTTAGAGAAGAGATTGCTTGTCAGGGCCCTGATTTCACCGTTCTCCGCTGATGACGATAATAATAACCATTCGCCGGAGTGGCAGCAAATGGGGAAGAGAGAGCATAGAGGTTTTTTTAAAGAGGCGTACACACAGTTACTTTCTGCAATCAAAACAGAGATTTCTGAAGACGAGTTGGAACAGAAAGAACACACACACACACACACACACACACACACAGACACAGAGCAAGCCATAGATTACAGTGCACACATCCTGTTGTTTGCCGTCGACAGAGGATATTAGCCCGGTATTTGTGTACACTAATCAGTAGGCCCTTGACAGACTAGTCTCATCTAGACATCTGAGGAAAGATTGTCTGGTAATCAGGCTATGCGGTTTAAGGCGGGGGACTTGGGGAGTTAAACCTTATAAGTCCAGTTATGGCAATTGTTGTGTTTTTTAGGTTGTGAGGTGAAGAATCCTCAGATTTAAACATGCCCAATGCAGTTGGGAAACCTTTTTAAAATGAGTATTTATACCAATATTTTTGGTTTCCATTGTGACAGCAATGATATGCAGTTACCTGGCAGGAAGGCTGTAGTGTTTGCTTTTTTTCCCCTTTTCAGTCCATATGTCACCAATCATCATGTTGTCTGGTGAAGGGAAATAACACCCTGTTATTATCTGTCAAGCAGCAAAGAGTGTTGGTTTATACCTGTGTTTATGCTATGTATTTCTGTGTGTGTTTTTTCACGTCCAGCATGAGCATCTTGTGTCTATCCTCCACTACAAACTGTATTACAGCATTTTCCTGTTACACTGTTGCCTTCACATACTTCTCTTGTCCCGTGCACCCTCCTCCTCATCGTCTCTTGAATTTTTTTTCCTTCCCCCGTCTTGTCATATGCGTGATCACTCCCTCCCGCTCTCTCCTCCTCACTCTGCATCCCTCTCCTCCCACTATTCCCCCTCGACGCTTTTAATCTTGGGTTGATGATACTTGGAGGAAGCACTTAAGTTTCTGTGCCAGGTGTCTCCCCGTGCTTAACATCCCGGGCTTAGCTCCTCGTTTCCACAGCTCCTTCGCCTCCCTCCCCTGGCTCCTGAACACACAAACACACACACACACACACACACACACACAGAATATTTCAATGTCTTTCCAGAGAAACAAACATTTTAATGATTTTCTTGAAATTAGTGAGCTGATTTCAGAAAATACTTTAAAATACTTTAAGATTAGCCTTAAAAACAGGATGAAGTGTTCTTATTTCATTGGCAGATTTTTCACCCAATTTAAGAATAAAAGATTTACAGGGCTCAGTTACAGACAAAAATGACTTGATAAGGAGATTTTTACAGTGTAGGGGTCTTGAGGGTGTCTTTAAAAACACATTATTCTGAAAAAGTGTAGCCGCACGTTGTAGCATTTGTAATTACAGTGCACTGAAATGGATAAATCAAATCCCCCCAGTTACTGCAACGCTTGCTGAGTCATATGGATCTTGATTTGCATTGACTGTACAAAATGCTGTTTACAGCTAACATATCGTTGTTGAGATTTAGGCAATGTGTGGAGAATTTGTGTGCTGAAAGTTGCTTTGTTCTTTAAAGACACAAGAGAGGAGGAAGGAGACAGAGGAATGAAAGTGGGAAAGAAATAGAGAAGGCAAGGAGAGGCAGAAAGATAAAGAGAGAGAGAGCTCTCATGTGTTTATCATATGTTTGTTTGTGTTGCCGCGGGGACCTCTCCCTCTACCTTTTTTTTTAAGTCACCGTCTGAATATTTTTTTTCCTTTCCGTCATGTATCTGCCACCTGTCCAGGCAAGCGCTCTCTGTTTCACTCTCGTCTGATGTCTCAATTAAAATTAATGCGTTCAGTCTGCTCAGATAAAGAAGAAAGGAGGAAAAAGCCTTTCCAGGAACAATGGCAGCTTCTTGCATATTGGTAACCAATCCTTCCTTGTCTGGGCCCACGCTAATGCTTCACAATATTGACAGCTCTAATGGTACAGCTCCTCTGAAGGGGTATTTTTTGAAACTGGAGGCCAAAACAAATCACCGCTTGCGCATTGGATTGCATACTGATTTCTTTCAGGTGGCTTTTATTGTGGAAGGGATTACCTGACTTTTTTTTTCTCAAGTTTTACTCACTTCTGAGGCAGTCTCACCATCACCTTCCTCAGTGTGGGGTAATCAGACAGACAGAAGGAGGCGGGTTGTGTGTGGTCATCCCAGGGAGTGGATGCACGCCGACCTCCGCCTCCCCCCTCCTTGCGCCATCCTCCTTCCCATGTTTCCTTGTCCTTGAGACGTCTTCATCCCTGGGCTCGGCGGTGGCGCTCCTCTGCCCCTTCATCAGGACAGAATGCTGGTGTCAGCACTGCCGTTCCCTTTCCTTGTCCCCCCCTCTTCCTTTGCCGCCCTCCTCCACCTTTGCCTTCATCTGTCGCTTCTTCCAAAGATGCTCTCTCCATCTCTGGTACCCCAGGGGTCAACTTGGTGGAAGAACAAGGGGGGAGGGAAAGAGGGGGAATGGAGGGATGGGTGGGAAGTAATGGGGGGGAGGGAGAAATAAAAAGAAAGGAGGGAGGGGAGCACCTGACTTGAAGGCAGAAAGATCATTTCGGCCGGGCGGCTCAGTTTAAGGTTAAAGCCTGATTTGCATTTCAAAAGCGGCGGCCGGCCGTGTTGCCACCTCAGGGACGCCATCGGACCCACCAGTGTGTCATTTAATGTCAGCAGGCACCGGGGCCTTGATGAAATTAATAGAGCAGCCTGTGATTGATAACGGCTCTGTTCGTCAACGCCGCCGTCATGACCATCCTGCCTGTCCCTCCTCCTCCTCCCTTAAGCCCAGGTGTCCAGCACAGCACTTTCAAAGATCCCATCAGTCGCCCCTCACGCCGCCCTCATCTGAATGCTCCTGATCTCCCAGCAGCGTCTCAGCGAAGAGATCATCTTCTACTGTTCGACCAACAGGACAATGTAAAAAAAATAATCTGTAGTGCTTTTATGTGATTTAATTTAATTTAATTATGTGATTTTAGAGAAAAGGGATCTCCTGCAAACCTACACTGATAACAATGGCTCGGATATGTAACAGGATGTACATTTGCAAGAGACTGTTTCTAAGTCTAATTTGTCTTTTGTTCTGCAGATCTGTGTAGAGGAGGGTGTTGAGAGTAACTTTACGTTGCAGAGGGTTGAAAATTGGTTGATCCAAATTCCTGTCAGGTGGCAGGTTTGAAGCAGAACACTGGAACTAGACTGGAATGACATAAATATGTATACCCAAAATGAGAACAGGTATGAAATAACTCTAACACCACTCGTGCATGTTTGCTTACCGAGAAGCAGCCTTCATTCTTACCGGATAAATTAAGGACAAAGAAAACACAATTTAGAGCTCTATAGTCTCCATTCAAAAAAGTCTCTGGTTTGAATTACTGAAACTACACACTGCTGTCCCTCTCTCTTCATTGCTTTGTGTGGATTGTATATCCAGACTATGATCTGATTCAGATTTATTAACTCCACACCATATTAAATGTGTATGGAGTACAAACAACATGTTTAATGTAAATTTAACTTACTGTCACTGTCCTGTGAAAACCATGTAGCTCCAAAACCTTTCTTGAAGAAAAACAAGCCCTGTTTTTCAGCTTTATGACACTACATTTTTTGGATGAGCAATTTGTTTTTAATGGTTTATTTAACTTTAAAAACTTTAAAGAGTAGGAGAATTCTCTCAACCCATAAAGGAATCCATAATTCTTCACCAAATATGAAGATACATGGTTTTCACCTGAAAGTCAGTTATTCAACATATTTATTCTTGAAAAAGGAACCTAATTTACTTTTGACTTAGTAAAATGTAAAAGCAAAATTAACTTAGACATAAAGGGAAAGTTTAAATAGTACTTTGGCAAGTGCTTTTTCCTATTACATACTTACATTTTAAATAAAACGTAAACAGCATGCATGTGCAAACACAATGCAAGCCCAACCAACTCATGTCTGGGCAGCAAAATGCACATTTTGTGCTTAAAGGCCTGTCACTTAAAACATCCTGGTGTGATCGGATGATAAGTCACATTGAAATGACAAGAATCACTTCAACCTATAACTATAACCCAACCCCTTGATTCTGGATGTCAGCCACAACAGTGTCTCCTGACACTGCTGACTGTCTCCGCCTGACTCTGTGAGTGTTTTGCAGAGATAAAAACATGAACCTGAAGCCCAGAGAGTAGCAAGCCAAGGCCGTCAGGAAAAGGGGGAGTCAGAGATAGAGAGGCCCAGCGGGAGGTGTCATTGCTGGGCAGGGATGAAGCCGTTAGCTCTTGCTAATAGATGTCCTGATCCTGGAGGTTGGTTGTCACCGGGGTCAGACTCGGCACACATTACACCTTCGAGACAAACCTCCCAGGCCACTCAGTGTGGACAGAAGACAGACGAACGAAGAAGAGCAAGTGAGATGAAGGAAGAGAAATAGAAAGGTAAGAGTGGCAGACAGAAAAAGACATAAAGAGCTGGACTGAGTGGAGAGAGGCAGTAAGAGAAGAAAGTGTTTTCAAAAGAAAGGCCCAGGGAAGAGAGATGAGAGTGAGAGATCTGCTTGTCCTGAAATGACTTGATATGTTCTTGTCAGTCTTAATCTCTGGGTGTTGTGGAGGAGCGGGCGGGAGAGAGGGGTTGAGGCTCACAGTCATCTCCTTCACAAGCAACGGACAGAGCTCGCCGTTTCCCAGCCTGCATTCAATTCCACAGTCATCTACAATCTACTTCATAAGAGCACGTTATTTTGCACACATCTTGCCTCTGAAACAGCAGCCTGAGCTTGAAAAGACAAAACAAGAGGTAGACGAAGGGGTGATTCACATCCTTCTCTCTCTTTCCTTTCTCTCATTCACTCATTTACATCAGCCATTATCTGTGTATATTGAAAGCGGTGAGATAAAGAGAGAGGGAGAAAAAAAAACAAGTGCCAGGAGAAAAAAAAAAGGAACAATAAAAGGAGGCAGAGGAGGCGCAGCGACGTTTGAATCAATTACATCCTAAAGAATCTTTCATTTGCATCCGTATCTGTTCAAAACCTGAACAAATGCCAGATGCCTTTGTGTGTCCAGTTATTTATAGTGGGTGTTTTTTCCTCTCGTAATTGTGCAGGAAATATCAAATTTGCATAGAGTGATTATTGTTGATTGTTTATCTAGCCGTCAGGACGTTTCAATATTCGAAGGCTGACAGGTTGTCAAGTACTTAAAACTCATTTATTTGGGGAAATTTGCATGTAATTTGGCGGTAATGAGGGGGATGTCTTGTGGTCATGGATTAGATGCCGGAGATGCTGCAGGGAAAAGAGGGATTCTGGCTGACTGGCATTCCTCCACTTGAAACACACGCTTTATCCTCAGCTCGGCTGCCGGGGTGATGCTAACGCTACCTAGCGCTGCACAGCCAAACAACAGAGGATTGTGTACAAACGCTTGGCATAGCTGTGGACTTAATAACAGAGCCAGCAGTACAGAGCTACACAGGAAGAATTGTGTTCAGCACTGTTCTGTCACCCTGCAGGCCTACTGTCTGAGGCGAATAAAACATGCTTGTAAACAGAGTAGTTACAGTATTTCTCAGCACAGCAGATGCTAACTCGTCTCGCCCAAGCATATATTATATACATATAGGGTAAATTCTCAAACAAAAGGCAGCATTAAAATAATGGCAGAATCTCGAATAACAAACAAACAAAGCTTTGAACAGCCAGGTAAAAAAACATTAAAGTGGAGTGAAATTACATTACTATAATGGCTTATATACAACCACAGAGTCATGTAATATGCACCAATTTCCTGCTGCGTTCATGTTTTTAAGATAAATACTGTTTTCCCCCCACTAAATCATTCCAGTAAGTTCTACTTTGCCATTTTTTTTTAATCGGTGTTAGGCTACTGTTAATAAAACTTCCCTAAGATGTTTCACACCAAAAGCCTACCAGGGTAAGAAAGGGTTAGGGTATGCCCTTTGAGACTTTTAATGCGAGTTTTTGGTTTTTAGATGGATGTCCGTCTTAATTTTTCTGAACTGCAAAACAAATCTACCTACGGCTACAACTAGAGTAACCTGAACCTGAACATATGCACAGGAAGTGTTGAGTTTCATTGACAATATCTTAGCACTGAACAAAAACAGATAAGTAGAACCAATGGCAACTCATTATTAGATGAAAAAACTGTTTTTCTCTCAAGAAGAGCAGCAGCAGCATGACATGACTATAATGCTGGAATTAATGTTGTGGAAATGTACATTAACCTTTAATATATGAAGCCAACAGGTAAACCATGGAGAAAGTGTTGAGTTTGTATGAACTGCAATCAGCATCGACCACAAGTTATAATGGGAACAGATCAGAAAACAAAGATGCCAAAATGTGCTAAAATGTATATCAAATGGAATTATAATGAAATAAATATAAGCTTGTTTCAAATAAAGGCATTGCTCTCTCTGAAGTTCGACAAGTTCGACAAAAAAGGATGGTCAAAAACAAAATCCTACTTTTCCATATTTCGAATATTGTTGCTCGCAATCATTCTCAGCTTGGATGGCTAAATCACCTAAACTGATACAAAACTGTCATAAAACAGTTGGTCTCCTCCAACCCACCCACCAAATCCCATTTGAAAGTCTGATTGATTGTGTTTTAATAACAACTAGAGAGCAGATACCACCCATTCCAGCGACGTGGACCAGCGAAGAGGGCTCCCAGTGGGGTTTTGTGTGCGCTGTTTGTTGCTGTTAACTGCATTGTCTTTCATTATCAGTCCTTGGCATCATCTGTCATCTAGCAAGGTACTGGACGCGGCGAGCTAATGAGTAAACATAGCTGGGGGCGACCAGGAAACACACACACAGAAAGCCCGACTTTGATGAGTCGCTTGTTTGTTTATCGCCGCTTGAATTTCAAATTCCAACGGTCTATTTCACCTGTCACAGGCTAGTCCAGACCTTGAGATGACTGGCTTCAGCAGCGGGTAGTTTCTGGCTGGGATGAGATATAAGCCCGGGCTTCACACCACATGGCAGAGCATGAAACTTTGAGTGCCGTGTTAAAACATTCAGCGTGTTTTACCTTGAGCCCAAGGTCATCCTCAAAAAGAAAGACTCGGCAAAGCGAGCCCTTAGTTCTCAGCTCACAGACTGACTGACTGGCTGACTCACTTGCCGAGAACATGAGAAAATACAGCAGAAAGAGCTCACCCACAAAAGCAACTCCCACACCTCTTTGACTCACTCAAAGTCACCTCAACTCAAGGTTAAACGCTGGCTGTATCTCCCTCTTAAATATAGATCTGTCCCTGAGTCGGGGCTGTAACCTCTGTGAATACGAGCCACTTGGCGGATGTATCTACTGTATGCATGTGTGTATATGTGTGCCACTCTCTAATGTGCTTATATCTCTATGTGAGTGAGAACATTTCTCTGTGTGTGTGTTCATATGACTTTTTTTAAAAGGGTGAGTGAGGATAATCGGCCCCCAGCGCACCGGACTAAAAGGCCGGGTCAGAGTTTTAAAGAGAAGCTATGTATTTCCCATCCCTGGATAACGGCGATGAAGTGGGCCCTTGTGACTCAACCTGAGAGCATGAAAAGGGCCTCAGAGGGGACCCGCCATCGCTGGCCCTCTCTTTATGGTCCTAACGGCTGCCTGAGCTCGCTTCCCCAGCCGTGGCAAGCGAGGAGAGAGAAAGGAGTGGAGTGGTAGAGAGCTCTCAGTACTTTACCTGCCCAGCAGCCACTCTCCGCCATGAAAGCCCAGGTAATGTCCCCTGTTCAGCGTGATACAGTTTCAAAGAACACCAACCAAACTTTCTATATATAACTGTTATCACAGGGCAAGGTCATGAACTTACAACAGAATGTCAGCTGTAAAGCTGCAGTTTTTGCAGTTTGATGGAGATGTTGTTGCTGGTTGTTGCTTCCAACACACCTTATTATCATAGCAGCTATTTTACCACTTTGAGGATGGGAAACTCTAGCTCAAGGGTTAGCAGTTAGGTTCAGCTAAGGGCCATTTCCAAAAGGTTTATTTGGAAGGCCCATGCAGGTTTACTGGTGCACATTTTTTTTATTATTATTTTGTTCTTTAGAATTTATTTTACTAATTTGCTTGGAAATACAATACATTTTAGGGCACTTTACGCTGTTCATGAGGAGTACTAGCATCCTGTGAAAACAGTTGTATAATGTCTTCTGTGGCTCTAGAGGAGCTTTGTCAAGTTTCAGGAAATAACCTTGGGAATGTCAGGTGTTATCTCGGTTTGGGCTTGGAGACCACCCCTCTTTGCATTGCAAATTAAGGTGTGGCGTTTGTGCAATGACGACATCATGTGTGTCTTGTAATTGTCCAAAAGAAACAGTGGATAATGCAAATGGGAGGTTTACAGACAAATAAGTGGACAAATACTCTATGTGTATCTTAGCTATGCAACTTTTTGCTTAAATAACACTGAGGAATTAAATTGTATTTGAATCAGCTTTATTTGTTTGTCATCTTCTCAGACCATTAAATCTTATTTCAGCACCAGGAGCTGTCCACAGTATGAATTGTTAATCACCATAGGGTCTCTGTAAATTGGTTTTATGTTGTTATACTGTATCTATCTTTCCCAGTGAGGGAACAGTTCATACTCAAGGAGACAAATCATTTTGGTGACGGACAAGATTTGGCCCTTAGATTGCCTTTTGCTGGCCCCAAATACAAGTGGATGAACAAGCACAGACCAACAGTGTCATATTGTGGATGCTTTTAATGTCCTTAACTTGTGTAGGTGTGCAGGGCTTTTAAAAATAGACATCTGACTCATTGGCCAGTTAGAATCTAGCTTAGAGTGCTAGCTAACAAGAACTGACTGGGACTAATCACGTCGCATGCTGGGAGAGAGTCATGACCAGTTTTTTGTATCCTTTTTAGCACAAGTGTAGTTAAAAACTTTACTTTTGGGCTAATTGGTAACTGCCAGTTAATTAGCACCAAACCATTTTAGCTTCCAGAGACTATAGTTGTTTAGAGCACAGTGCAACCATTTCCATAAATCCTATATTTAAGAGAACTAGGGTTACAACAGCTACTCTTTTCTGGTTGTTTCACAATTTGGGCTCAGTGTGCAGGATATCTAGACTCTCTTCAGGAGGAGGAGTTGATATCCCCAGCCCCAAAAGTTGGACCGAGAATGTTATCACTCATGCAAATGCTCCGCAGTGGAGGGTTTTTATGTCTTTTTATAAAACGTGATCATTGTCAGTCAATTTCAGTTTTTCAGCTTTCCTTTCTTGTCCTATAAACACACACACGGGCTATCTGGGCTCTCGTGGGACAGTCAGCCAAGTCAGTAAATGTTGCTACCAGTCCGTCTCAGCGCTTGTCAGCATTACAGCGTTATTAATTCTTATCGCTGTACAGTGTGTTGACAGCAGAGACAGCAAAATATGTAAAAGTTGACATGGCTGACATTGTGACAGGCTGACAGAAAATATGAAGTAGAGGTTTATATGTGCTTCACAAGATGATCTATAAATAAGTGGCTTGGATGGGATCTATAAAGAGTGTGTACCCCATTAGTTTTTTCCCTCTTTTTCTTCTTTTCTGGGTTCTTCCTTGCTATTTCTCCCTCCCTCCTCTAGCATATATCTCTCTCTTTCTCTGGATGGCTGCCTACCTCTGTGCCTGTGTCTGGGAGTTTGGCTGGGGCAGAAATAAACCACAGTAATGGCTTTGCTTTGCTGCTAATCTTGTCATAAGAAGGTGCGGCCCTGAGAGGATAGCTCCTCGCGTGTGATATCCTAATTTAAACATCAAAAGATTCCATCATTAGGAAGCGTGCGTCTAGCCCCAGTTTTCAAGGGAAATTATTACATCTTCCCGCCGCAGAAGTGTAATGCAGGAAGACATTTCTGTCAAGCACACACGTAGACACACACATAAAACCTCACCGGACTTGATGTTTGTGCACTTGAAGAAAAACATCATCATTAGCAGCTTTCTCTTGTGATAGACGGAGTGGTGACTTTTTGTGTCGCAGCCCACCGTGGGCTCTGATGATAGCCTTCATTTGGAGTTGCAGCTCTGCGTTTGAGATTTGAGGCGGGGATGGGGATCTGCTAAGTGGGATCCGGCCTGCCTTCTGACAGCTTCTCTGGTGGGTCTCCCTGTGCTTCAGAGCCATCACGCTGAATCTGATGTATGTCGTGCAGCAAGGGAGCATCAGGCACTACCACACCTGGTTAATATTGTCATCTACTGCGTGACAGGTGCAAATCCACACAGGAAAAGTGTGTGTGTAGACAGCAGGAGAGTATACATGCACAGCTATAAATGTATACTTTGGTATCAGAGGCGTAGGATATGACCTTGGTATTGTTTATGGGACTTTAGTGGGATTAGCAGCCTACAAAAATGGTGGGTATTTTACAGGCTGATTCCAGTATCTTTTAGACTCAACCTATTTAGATTTGACAACTTTAAACCTGACTGTGCAGTTCATCACAGCTCTAAGAAGTATTTCAGTGTCTTTCAGCTTATTGTTTTGGTCTTACAGCCTGTAACTTTACTGTTTCCAACCCGTTTTCCACCAAACAGTGCACTGACAAAGTTAGCAGCTAGTTAGCGGACATAGCAGAGCATTCAGAGTGCTGAGGTGTTTTTTCTCAGTAGTTCATGGAGACCAAAACCGAGTTGAAAGGACAGCGACCAGTGGACGCGACTCTAAATTAATGCAAATTTGGCTCCGGTTCTGCTGGTTGTTTCAATAGGCAACTGTTTGCTAACATGTTTGTTGTGTCAACTTTATAAAGTCAATGTTTACAGCTTGTGTCGCTGCCACCAAGTGGCCAGAAAATCAATGAATGCTGGTTTAAGGCCAACACAATATAATTAAATTAGGTAATTCCACACAAAAAGTAAGTTCTTAAGATAATCCCAAGTAATAAACCCCAAGTAATAGAAAAATGTGACAAGACACCAAAAAAAAGTCATATTTTTGACTTTTTTGTTGGTGTCTTGTTATATTTTTCTGTGGGGTGGATGGGGTTACTTGGATTCATGACCTAAGTATTTCTAAAATCATAGCTACAGCCCTGTATGGTACACATATATTATATATATGAACTGATAAAATATGAAGTTTTGATGTTACCAGCTGTTTCTTACCAACAGCTAAAGCCTCTATACTGACTGCATTAGCTCTATATGTTAGGGAAAGGCTCTATGTTGTTCCAATAGTAAAAGGATTATACATTTATACTGGACAAAAGAAAAAGGAATCCACACATTCTCACTTTTAGCAAGCTTTTCTTTTGCAATGTTTCAACCAAATATGAGCTGCCCTACAATATCAAAAGTAATCTGTTCATTTGAGACATACAGCAATAAAAATTAATCAGAGTCTGAAGTTGGTTAATAGGCTCTCCAACTGTTTGGCTCCCGTAATTTGAGTGTTCACAGGGGACGGCGCCTGGCGTATGTGATCTATTGCTTCACAGCAGCACTTACGTCGAATTATTAGCGTGACTGATGACGGATTTAAGAGTGAATCAAGAAATACCATGTTCCATAAGAGAGTGCCATCAAAAGACCAAAGAGGTGTTTGCTCTTTCTGTTTCACTTTCAACTTTCTTTTAGTTGCTCTCTCCCATGCTCTCTCTGCGTCTCTCTCTCTCTCTCTCTCTCTCTCTCTCTCTGGCTGTGGCTCTCTCTCCCTTTCTCTTCAGGAGTAGTACTACAGTGGGTTTCAGTTGCCGTATGATTTATTCATTGTTGTGTTTTTTCCCCTTCTCCTTGAATGTTTGGTAGAGAGGACAGGAAACTTTGAACCAGAGTACAAAGCAAATGTATATTTGGGTCACACATTTTTCACATTTCTTCTGAGAGCTCTGTGTGTGTGTGTGTGTGTGTGTGCGTGCTCTTTTCTCTCTCCTTACTTTGTCTCCCTCCCTCTCTTCTGAGAGCTTGTCTGGTGACTGGGTCGACTCCTCTCCTCTCCGCCACGTTTGTCCTTGAAGTGAGAATCAGCGGGGTGCCCCGATCCGAGGGGAGGCTGGCAGGCAGGGAGGGGTGGAGGGGGTGGGGGAGGCGAACAGGGCAGAGAGGTTGGGAGCTAAATAATGGATGATTTCTTATTGAAATAAGGCCTGGTGAAAACAGAGGGAGCGAGCATGTCATTACCTGGGAAACAGAGCAGAATGCTTAATCCTAAACACCATGCAGCAGAACCAGGCCACAGCAAAGCGCTGCATGGTTACCGCTGCCTAGTGGAATCATCCAGGCGCAGTAAAATTCACTGCGATACTGAGCCTGTTTGTTAGGTGTCTTCACAAGCAATGCAACACCTAATAGCGTTACGTCATTACGTCAGTGTTACACCCACCCCCACCCCCCACCCCTCCTTTAATACCCACCCCTCCTTTAATACCCACCCCCCACACCGTGACTTTGACCTAACACCATCATCTCGGCTTGCACTGATTGACTCAGCAGTCATTATCCCTTCTCCCCCCTGCCCCCTCCACCACACCCACTAGACAAAACTTGTCTGGCCCTAAGCCAAGCTGGTAAAATATGAGCCGACACTGAACCCACGACACGATACATTAGCAGCACTTCCCGAGCCTCACCTTCACCGCAGACGGCCCCTGCAACACAGCGTGTACATAATCAACATATTCACACCTAAAGGAAAGTTATATATTTTCCGTGGGTGTGAAAGTTGATAAATTTACTAACTTGGGTGTCAAGAAAGTCAAATGAAATATCATGTCGTGTAGGGATCAGGATCGGACTGTTTTGCCAAACGCTAACGCAGTTTTCTTTGAATTAATGCTGTTCCAGTGTCAGAAGTGTGAACAGTTTTCCCTGTGTGCTAGACAGTCGCAATTTTGCACAAGTTACTTTTTAGGAGTTAATTATTCCAGCCCCACATTTTTCTGATGGTATTTTGAATTATGAATTCAGAAATAAGCAGGAAACTGCAAAAACAAAATCAGGCTAACGATGTTAGCTGTAATTAAAATGGAGAAGGAGCAGACTGCCACACTATTGGCTTGGAGAGAGATGTATTAGCCAGGCATATGGTTATGATAATTAATCCCAGGACTACAGAGAAACAAATAAACACACGCTAAACAAACAGGGGGGACCAGCTGAGGGCTGCAGGAATTGGTACTTCTGGGGAGGAACCCAAAAAGAAAAAAGAAAAAAAGCAGATTCTTATCGTCATTGCTGCAACCAAGAGTATGAGTCACACACACACACACACACACACACACACACACACACACACAAAAAGCAAGAGTAAGGAAAGAGGGGCATGATGGAGCAGAAAGAGGAGGAGAAAAAAAGAAGGGGATAAAGGGAGAAGACCACGAGATCACCCCCTTAAGGAACTTCCTCACATTAGAATTCATCTCAGACTTGCTGTTTTCCCTTAAATAAAAAACGCATGGCCTTCCCTTTGTAGACTACGCTGTACACAACATTTAACTCTTAAGCTGTAGCAGTGAACTCAGTCTTTGTAATCATGTACTATTTTACGTCAATAGTGTATCCATGAGTCTGTAATATGAAGCTATCAGTGTTGACGGTATTATCCCTTTTTTGTTTTCCACAATACAAACAAGCACAAAAGAACCTCATCTTCTTACAGGCTCTGAAATTAACAGCCAACCCTTTGTATGGGCTTATAAATAACTGGAAATGCTTTCTTTTTTTCATTCTTCTTAGTGTGATTCAGAGGCTAAGACTGTGAAAGAAGGGAAGGGAGAGCAGACGGGGGAAGTGGGGCCATCCAGGCCCAATAGCGTGTGAATAGACGTAGCGAGGGTTCGTGGTGAATCGGAAGAAGAGACGCTGGGATAATGCTCTCTCTTTCCCTCTATCTGCTCCCAGTTGGAGGATGAGGGAGACAGAAGGGAATAGCTGCTAATAAGGCGTTGGGTGAAAGGCTTTGGGAAAGCTCCCCGTGGTGCTGGTCTGTAATGGAGATAAGCGTTGCCGTGTTGTTGTCTCACAAAAATCAACAAAGGGAACATGCGATGGGAGATTTGCGGCCGTGTCCCCAGTGAAAAGCGAGGCTTTCACGGCGCCGTAATGTTTAGCAGCATTAGAAATCATTAGGTCCAGCACCGAGGGGAGAGCGTGCCAGACGCCCGTGCCCCAGTTAACGCTGTTTTCAAAAGCTGCCCGTAATCCATTCCTTAAACTTGCTTTCTTCCATTTGCCTTCAGATGTGGGCAAATCTGATGGGAGAAATGCATGGAGGAAAATAAGGACTAGCTCTCTGTGTTTGTTTGTTTGTTTGTTTGTTTGTTTGTTTTAGCTGAAGATTTAGCCAATCTACATCCCCGCGCCTTGTGATCTGCAGAAGCGATAAGGCCGCGGCCAGGCTTTAGTTAGACTAGCAGCAGGTGCCTTGCCAGGCAGTGGGGGGATACAGAGGATGCTGATAAATGGGGCCAGTTTCCCGCATAAAGCACAGCGCCCTACGGAGGGAAGCGAGATAATGTATGCAGAGTTCACAGGCGCTGTGGGTTGCTGCTGCAGGGCGGGCGGACATCTTTGGAGCAAAATGATAGCTGCATAGAGATGAAGAGACTTCCAGGAGGTTATTTCAGCCGAGTTGTGCACTCGCTGGAAATGGGGAATGGACTCCTGTGATCTGCAGTGCCATGACTGCACGTTTGCTTTACTCGGATGAGAGGAGGCGTAACGAGACAGGAGTGGTCAGGAATAGTAGCATTTTTTTTTTTTTTTATCAAACTCAAGCTACATCAGGTACTTAAAGGCAAAGTTTAGACTGTGGTCCTAAAGGAGGTTATTGGCAGACTACTTATTGTTGTTAAGGAGTGAAATGTATCTCTTAGTAGTGTGCAGTGTCAACTCTCAAGGAACAATGCTTGCTTTCCAATTGCTGATAATAAACCCCAGCTTTTCTGCTTTCAGTGACAGATACGTGTTGCAAAGGTCAAGAATAAGCCTCCATGGTCAAGTTTATCCCCATTTTAAGTACCGTATCTTCAAGGTTGGTGAAATTGACTCCTACCACACTGTCTGTCAGTATCGGCTCGTTCCAGCTCTTCATTGAAGCACTGAGTAAAATATTCAAACCCTAGACTCCATGTTTTTTACTGCTGTGCGATTCATTTCAGACATTTTAGACATCTGGTGCATCATTTCATGCACACTTGCCGAAAATTAAGGTTGACGTATTTGGTATCTTTGGGGATCTCCGCTTGAATATTTTAAATAAAGTTTTGGTGGTTTGGATAATATTTGGCTATATGTCATGAGTTTGTAATGACTGGCTCACTGGAAGGTCAATAAGGTTTATGTGTTCAGGTGAAAACATGATAACGATAAATAAGCCTTTCTCTATTTACATATACTGTAAAAAAAAAAAAAACATAATAAATATTATAATAACAGACAGCAACTGCAGCAAATCACAATCACAAAAGCAAATACTCAAGTGCAGATCACAGGGGTCTTTATGTGGCCCCGTTAAGCAAGCTTTAACCTCTAACTGCAGTTAACTAGCCGGAGCTAGCCACGCTAGCACTAGCTGCTAACCAGCTGGTAATGAATGCACTAGGCTTGTGAGGTCAAGCCTGGTTGTCTGGGGACCCATTAGAGAAGCGAGTGAGCCCTCCCAGCCCCGCGCTCTCTGCTTCCCTCCCTGCATGGGCCCTCCGTCCTGCAGGCTCCAGCTAGCAACGCAGCCTCAGTGCAGCGCCAGAGGCCAGGCCAAGCTCTGCCCAGGGACCCCACCTTGGTGAACTGTCATTTGTCTCGGCCATCCTGCCAGCACCGCAGGCTACATTAAGCCTTGATCTATGGGGCGGGCCAGCCTACTTGGCCCTGGGACTCAGATGCTGTATCCACTGCAAAACTGCACTGAGTTGGGCTCAGGTTTAGTATTAACTTCTTCATGGTGTATCAGTGTGGACTTAATAACACATTTCCCCCTAATCACAGTCATTTTTCACAGAAGCGCTATGCTACATTTCACCCTCAGCACAACAATATCTTGTGAATCAGACAAAGCTGTCGAGTGAAGGCCTTTCTCTGCCTGCTGGTTTACAGTATCTCCAATCTACTGTGTCCTGGCTCGGGTGTTAAGTGTCTTTCCAAAGGGTCTGTGTTGCTGTCAGCACTCACACGTTCACTTTTCAGCGCCGGACTCCTTCAGATGGCCTCCTCGCTCACCCACGGCCCCCTCTCCCCCCCCCTTTTCGCCTTATCTTGGGGTTTCTAAACATGGCTGTTAAGCTGTATGTGATGAAATGAGATCTAGAGTTGAGCCCAGTTTGACCGCACCCCTACTCGAGTTTCTCAGCGGTGGCTGCTTTGTTTTCCTGTTCCCCGGACCCTTTGGTGGTGTACACGTCTCTTCTCGTACAAACGTCCCTGGAGCCCGGCCAATCGCCAGGCCTCAACGAGAGCTGTCAAACCCAATTCTGCCAATGGCGGGTGTTGAAAGCTGGCATGGTAGACATTGAAGAAAAGCCGGCGTGCTGCTGTCACATTACTCCTCAGTTGTGTGCGAGTGGGGGGAAGTTGCAAGCGAGATCGTTTTGCAGAAACACTATAAAGCCCCATCAAGATGAGGGACCACAGTTGCTGGCTCTTAAGCCTGGTTTCTGGAAATAGGCAGTGGGCATTTGCATGTTTCTTTCTAAGGCAGTCTATTCATTAGATTAGTGTTGTTCTAATGTGAGGACTAGCCAGACTTAAATACAGGATGTCATAAATCATAATGTTCATTTTAAGCTCATCTACACACATGCGCGCACATACATAAGCATGCAATAATCGCAGCGCACACACTCAATTACACACTTAAACAAGCCCAGTGTTTGTGTTCAGCACATGTCGGAGGTGGACATCTTCCCGTCTCTCCAGCTTTTTGTGGGGCTCCCATGAATCATTGCCTCTTATTCCTTTCTCAGCGCGGGGGAAATCACATTAAGTGGAGCGCCGTGTTTGGCTCACACCAGTCTTGTCTTAATAGCTGTAATTTGGAGAGGGGAGAAAGAAAGGGAAAGAATGGAGAAGAAAGCTCGCTCACAACACTAATTCCAGTCAACAAAAACACCCCTCTCCAATCCCACCACATTAATTTGCATTAAAATATCCAGCGGCTAAATATGTAAAGACAAAATAGTGGCATACTATTTATACCCAGGCACATCTCCTGCCATGTGCGCTATGGCAGCAGCTGTGTGTGTGTACAACCTCCTGCAACTGTAGCATTCTGAACAGACCTCCCACACCAACATGGTTATCATTCCACCTTCGCACAAGTTTGCAGGAGTGAGAAATGCCATGTGGAAAGGGAAAAACAGAGTGCGCACAATATTATGGCCACCTGTTTTTTCAATGAAATTAATTGTCCAGGTGACTTTGGCTAAAGGCTGGTTACTTAGGCTGGGTTTTACCATGATGGCCAGTGAGATTTTCTCTATTTCTTTTCATTATTTTGTCATGGCTGCAGTGTTTCTGCATTGACTTTCTCAAGCCAGGTGGAGTTCTCTTTTTTGTCTCTTCAGCCATGATATAATGTATCCCTGTTAATGCTAAAGACCTCGTTCTTCCTCTTTTTATTCCAAAGAAACTACTTTTGCTGCTGCTGGAAACATACAATCCATCACTTCCTGCATACCTAATGATTTCTTCTTGGTGTAGCAGAACAATTCATGTAAAAGCTAAACGTAAGTTATATCTGAATCAACAGCAGAACTGAGTTTTCATTTCATTTTTAAATGTATGTCGAACAAAATTCAAGGACTCTTTAAACCTAAAGAAAGCCTTCACCTTTCCCTCCATTTACATTCATTCATCAGCATCTGTGATGACAGTGGGCTATAGGGTGCACCCACACTTGCTGGGAACTGATTCTTAGAGGATTGAAACAACAAAGAAAATTTGGTGGTTTAATGGGAAATGCATAGATGGGGAGACTGTTGTCTTGTGCTGCCATGTTTTTTTCTGCATGGTGAGAAAAGACGCGTTTGATCATCTTTTGTTAAATACCTGTTTACCCGACAAGACACGAAAATGTGACGACTTATAATTCGAAGCTTTACCGTCAAGTTTGATTCTCCACAGCCCAAGTGCCTTTCTATATCTGGATCTCATCTCTTTGGGTATAACGCAATGATTTTATGGTGATTCTCTGCTGCTGAATCTGTGGAATTATCCATGCTAATGCTTCTTTCTAATGCTATCATACTGATAATAGCATTATCTAATCCTGGTGGTGAGCATTTGCACCTCTAGCTGTTGCAGCCGTGATCCACGTAATTCCACTAACTAATGCGCCAGTCACTCCCCACACTTCCCAACTGCTCCACTGCACAGATTAGCACCTCTCATGACCTCGAGCCTCCCAGAGCAGCAAAATCAATATCCGGGTCCTGTTCATGGTCTGGCTGCAAGGCACTCTTTTAGTTTATTTGCAAAAATATGAAATACATTGCAACAAAAGACAGAATGGAACACAAACTCCCCCCTAAAATGGTGTATTTCAGCATCAATGATGATGGTTTTAGGAAGTTTTCCTTGATTGAATATAAGAGTTGGCCAAGAAAAATACATTTAGCACAGAGAAGTACAAAATCTTAGTAGTGCATTAACTAACTTTTTTTCACCGCAGGAAATAAAAAATCACTATAATCCTGACCTAAGTTAAACCCTCAACCTAAATTAGTCATTGCATGACTAATATTAATATCACAAAGTAAGTTTGTAGCGTTGTGTCAGTTAAAAGCATAACCACATACACAGTTAAGCGATATATTAAAGATTCAAGTATATACAATTCGTTGGATCAGGAACACATATCAAATCCAACGGGAACATTCAGTACCATAGCTGGCACAGTGGTTTGTTTATAGCACATACGTGCATACACTAACTATTTTTCTGTCCTCCCTACCCTCCGCTCCCCAGCGATTGCCACCCACTTCTAGCATTTCCACGGTGGCTGCAGTAATCTTTGGCTTCCCTCCTCTGCGGTCGGCTGTGCAAACAGCACAATCTTGGACAGAGGCTCCCTCTCTCTCCTTTACCGAGGTGAGGGAAGGTGAGAGAGATGGGTGGGATGAGAGAGAGAGGGGTCTGGACAGATTTTGGAGAGGAGGTCTGCATGCCACAGAAATGTCCAGAGAAATGTGAATTTTCTGTTTAGATTAACTTGGGCAGCTAAATTAACACGCTTGACTGTGCTGTGTACTCTTTGGTATAACCCCTTACAGCATCTGCAGTGCGTGATTCGTTTGCATTGTGTGGCTCCGGGGAAACCAAAATCATAGGTTTGCTATGAGCACTACTTGGGCATTAAATGCAGCACCTTTTTTAGTGGTTTTCATGGCTATGTCTGGAGGAAACACAACACTGGTCGATTGTTGAAGTCCCCATTTTTTACCGCAGGATAATGTCAAGTTAAGAATTCATCTATTTTACACTTGCTGCTGAAGTACAAGGGTGGAGAAAAAGCTGATGATTTTGGTGCTGTATTTAAAGACATCCAGAACTTCCAAAACTCTAAAAGGTCCCATAACTTAGGATATCAGTTAGAGAAAGGCATTATGATTTAATAAGTGTTGAACCCGTGCCTAGAAACAGCTTCATTATAAATGTCAGCAGCAGCTCTGTTTGCAGTGACTACAAGAATAGATTGACTGATGGAATAAAACTTGAGTGAGGATCCCTGATTCAGATTACTGTTAAACCCATTTGGGAGATGTCCTTTCAATACAAAAAGGCCTCTATAGTCATGCAGGACGCCTGGGGACTGCATGGAGAAATCCTTACACTCTGCCAACCCTAGATTCATGGTCCTGTGTGTTTGGCTAGCCATTTCCTGGTGCAGCACTTGCTATTTTATTTGGCCCGCTTCAGCCCCAAGGATAGGGGGACAGTTGTCTTCCCCTCCGCTGCTGAGCCCGGAGAATTTCTTTGCTTACTTTTCCTCTGCTCTGTGGGAGGAGAGGGAGAAGGAGAAAAAGTCAAAAAAAGAATAAAACTGGATGGAGGCCCAGTTTGAGTTATTAGTTAAGAGTGGGAGGCAGGGAGGGATGAGCAGAGGACTAGAAAAAGATAAAGAGGGGTAGAGATTGAAAGAGAGGGAACTGCCAGGTCTTGTGTTTGGAGTTTGTTTCTATTTTTTTCTCCTCTGCACACTGAGTTCTCACCACTTAATGCTTCTTGGACTCAAAGAGAAACTGCTGCATTTGGCTGACACCAGCTCTTCATCCCAAAAAAGGCACCCACTGATTGAACTGCCTCAATCTAAACAGATTCATATATGCATTATTTACCCTCGATGCTTTCTATGGAGCAACATTTGATGGGAAGACAGGCTGAAGGAAATTGCAGGGTGAGGGACAAAACTATCTTGGGGGGCCACACTGAAGGAGGCTCTGTTTTCAGGTGGAATTACAAGGCAGAAACGCGCCGAGTCCAAAACACATTTTCACATCATGCTCAGGTGTTTGTTTGCTTTTGGCCCTCGAGGAGTAAAGTGTGTGTAATTTTTGTGCTCTTCAGCCCGCGGGACATTCAGAATGATAGTTTGGCTGAATTCCCACCAGGTGCGCGTTATATGTTGAGAGACGGCGGGGCAAAGAGGGACAAATGAAAAAGAAAAAAAGGCAAAGAGGGGGGAGATGCACCTGGCTCTCCACCACACCTGGGAGGAGAGTGGGATGGTGTGGGCTAATGATGTGGTTTTAAAGCTCGCTAAACACTGCGAGCAGCACACACTGTCCCTAGATGGCCTGTGGTTGGTTGGTTAGTCCTCACCACAGAAAATTCCAGAGATGCGACCCCCCCCCCCCACCTCCATCTCTTCCACTGGAATGAAACTTGTGCTCTTGTATTCACACACATTCCTAGACATTTGAAGTTTGTTTGTTTGAAGCTTGTTTAATGGAGAATTTTAACCAAAATACATCAATAAAACACAAACTTTTGGACATAAGTATACAAATGAGGTCACTGCTGAGAAAAGAGCAGAGAAAGAAGGTACTCTTCTCCCAGAGGAAACTGAGCTTAAATTATTAAGAAATTAACAGACATCTGGTGGGATATTCATTTATAAATAAGATCCTCTTAGGAGCAGAAAGCAGCAGGGTTTGTGGGAAATGTAGTGTTAAATTCCAGAAACACAGTCTTGATACTCTTAACTATGGTCTCATTTCTTTGCTGTAAAATTTCCGAGGTGTGTCTTATTTGACACTGATGAATTGATATTAGAAGATTATTTTAAGAAGATACATTTAAATTACACAATATCTCTCAATATTAAATCTCCTTAACAACTACAACAATCTCTACGCCCTTAGGTTTCTAATAGATTTCCGTCTGCTAGTTACTAAGTTAGTTAATTAGCTCCTTCTTTCATCAATAATCAGATTGTTACAACACTTGGGGGAATTACATTTCCCAACTGAGATCCAGTATTTTTAAAATTACACTTTGCAAAGACACAGTCAAGAAACTACTGATCAGATTTTGATGAAAACTCTGGAAATAATACATAATCATACCCCTGATTGCACTGATTGGTCCAAGGGGAACGCTACAATAAGACGTCAAACTAGCAGGACAAATGGGGGGATAGGGGATTACATGAGGGTTGCAATGCTAAACACACATCCAGGCTAGCTGCGGTTTCACTAGCTTCTGTTTCTCCGACCACATCGCCTGACAACAAGGTTGATATTGGACGATTGTGCAAAACCGCAGAATTGTTCAATGACAACACTTTCTACAATATCTGCACATGGAAACTACTGTCTGGTTACATTTTAGGGAAAGATCATGGTTACAAACTCAAGTCTCCTGCATGAAATTCGCCACATACTGTATAGTGCACACTACTGTCTGCATTGGCACTGAATGTCGGCATCTGACATAATTCATGAGCTGCGGATTTGTCTAATATGGATGTAACTCTTAGGAATACTGGGCCGGTATCTCAGTGGGATCTCTCATTGAGGGTTTCCTTCATCAATCTTCATTAAAAAAAAAAGATATATGAGTATCTAGGACAGCACTCGTATTAGACTTCGAATCCTTCATGATTTTATCAAAGTTAATCAGTGATTCATTTGTTAGCATTCAAAAAACCTGCAGCTCCTGTGACGTTTCGCCAGCGCGACAATGCACATATTGTGTATCATTGTAACCGTTTGATGTCATCTTTCCAATTTAAAGTGTAATTTCTGCTGTCATTTAAAAAAAAAAAAAACATCCTCCATTTCAGTCCTCAGTCTGTCAAGCTGGTGATGTCTAAGCTGCAAAGTTCTTGGGCTTGTGGGAAATGGTGTTTGTTAAAGACTGCTAAAAACAGAAAAATAGAAAAAAATAATCTGTCTACAGAAATAGAATGAACGAACGGTTTCTTATTTCTGGAACAGAACCTGGCACTTTATGAGAATTCAAAATTCTGGTGACAGAAATTGTGAACTTTTAACATAATCAACAAACAAAAAACAAAAAAAACCCCAATAGGAATGAGGTGTCATGCAGTACTGTCCCCACTGTTTGATTGACAGGTGATTTGCAGAAGATCACTTAGCACCAAAGATGTCAAAATACACAAGAATCCTACTAAATGATAACTCTAAAAGTCACATTTAGTAATAAAAGCTCTTCCATTTCATGTATAAGTCCATTTTACACATTTCTGCTTTTTATAAGTAGGCAGTGTATGGTAGCTTCTCCACTCCTCACCCTCATCCAGCTTTACTACAGCATTCCTTATCCCTGTCTAATGTAGTTGATCCCTCCACACATTTCACTCCCTCTCTCTCACTCCATCCTTCCTCCCTGGCTTTTGTGAGAAGGAGAGGTGAGGGGATATGTGTCTTTAACTGAGCTGGAGCTCTGCTGCAGCTTACCTCTTACTGCTAAGATAGGATATGTGCTCTGCTTTGTTACTGCTAACCTGCTTGTTTGGGATGAGATCAGTGTATTTGTGTGTATGTGTGTGTGTGTGTGTGTGTGTGTGTGTGTGTGTGTGTGAGCGGAGCAGGAGTACTGAGAAATCCCATTATGGAGCCCAAGTTGCTGCCACGCTTTCCCCGTACACACTGTGAACCCGGTGTAATCTACTCACACACTCACCATGCATCCTTGTTTGTGTGTGCACGCTCACACAAACACACATGTACCCTCTAGACTCGGCGGTGAGCTGTGTATCCCTGTGCACTGTTGTGTTGCTTACCGTGAAACATGACAGCTAATGATATCGAAAGCTTTTTAAAGGTGTGTTTGTGTGTGTGAGAGAGAGAGAGAGAGAGCGAGAGAGAGAGCGAGAGAGAGAGCGAGAGCTGGATTTCTTCCAGACAGACATCGATTAGCAGGGGAAAAGCATTGGCTCAAAGTAAAAGCTCCAAAGTCAAAAGCTATGCTTTCATGTTTCAAATTAATTGAATTCTATGCCCTTTTTACCTATACATTAGGTTACCTTTCAAGCAAAATTCAACAAAATAAATGCTCATATTTACTTACTTTAATATATCTGATCATTTTCTTAGGCTGATATACTGTAGGTTGAATTTTTCCAGTAAGCATGGATTTGGTAAACATAGATAAACATAGTAAATATTTTGTTGATGTCTAGGTCACATAAAAATTGTTTCAACATAATTTAATTGACTGTTTAATTCATGCGTGGGAAGTACTGTTTCATACTGAAATTCAGCCACTTAAACACTGAACCCCCAGACCCCCCGCTGGTGGGCCATTCCTTGCATGTTGTGCAGCCAGACATTGTTCAAACCAACAGAACTTTATTTTGAATTCTAGTGGAGACCCCAAAGTTTTCAAAGATATCAAATACATCAGGCTCCATGTTGGGGAGATGTGTATAAAATGATGCACAAGACATAATTCCCATGTGATGGAAAGGTGTGGCCACAAAAAACTTGGAGTCTTGGGTTTGTTCATGGTACAAGCTGATACAGAATATATGATACTGTCAGACAGTGGAATAAGATAAAGGTAAAAGGGGGGACATAGGGACACTGAATGTTAAGGGCTTCAAACAAATAACCATATAGATATTTAAAGCACCTCTCTTTTCAACCAGATTTAGACCAACACCAACAATGTGTTCATCTATCTATCAAAACTTTCTGATTTCCCTGAACTGTCTGTGGCTCTAATATCCACGTCCATTGGCTTCGTCTTAAGATCTTTAAAAACTGATCACAAATATATGATTAAAAATAATTTTGTATCACAGGAATATAATCATCTCATTTCCCTGTATACTGTTTTTGTAAATGTGTAAGTATTTTTGCTGTGCACCCACTGAGGGGTTTTCCAATCCTCTTCAATAACTTCCCCCAGGCCGAGCATAGGGGGCGCTGCACACACTGCATTGCACCTGTGAGACAGGCACAGACGGGAGCCTATTTGTCACCAGCCTGTCTCTCTGCCTTGCCATTGAGTGCTCACTCACTCTGTGTGTGTGTGTGTGTGTGTGTGTATGTGACAAGGGAACCGGTTTCACACACACACACACACTCTCTCCATCCTGTCCTCGTCGACTCTCTCCTTCTCTCTCCCCCCTGACCCCAGCGCCATCTTCTCTGTCTCATCCTTTATGCATACTGACAGCGAGCCCCTCCGTTTATGGCACTGCATAACGTTCCCTCATTACCGCCCAGGACTCAGAAACCCAAACGCAGCAAGGAGAGAGGGGAGGGGAGTGGGGGGAGATGGGGTTTGGATGGAGGGGGGAGTGATGTAGAGAGGTGGAGGGGAGAAGTGCCAATGATGACATTCGCTTTGGCTAATATTAATCTGATTCATTTGGCACGCCAGGAAGCATCACTTTAACTGTTTCTTTGCTGCTGCACTGCTCCTTCATATGCACTGATGTGTTTGTGTGTGTGTGTGTGTGTGTGTGAGGAAAGAGAACACACGTGCAACATGCAATTTAACAATACACACTGAGATAGAAAGCAGATGCAGACAAACAGAAGAGCAATTTGTTGCACATGCACTCAAATTATGCACATTTACTGTAGCATGCACACAAAATAGACATACACCACATTGGATGTGCACACACAAATGTATGATTACACACCCTTATACACACTACATAGCCACATTAGTTGGTATACACAGTTAAATGCATGCATACGCACATATAACACTTTTATTATGTTGTTAATGCTAACGCATAATTACATGCACACACAAACAATATCAACTGATGCATTTTGTACATATGCACAGTCACACATGTCACTTCTGTGCACACACACACACACACACTGATGCATAAATCCCTACAGTACACACACAGAGCACAGATATACACATCAGCTGGTGCAGAGTGCGCGGGCAGGGCGCAGCAGCTTGTGTTGGCTGTAAACAGCAGTGCAGGCAGTATGGAGAGCGGCGGCTGTGCAAGCGCCGGGCCGGCCAGCCAATCAACCCCTCGATCTCCTGTCCCTGCCCTTCCATTGATCCCCATTAAAATGCTTAGCAGATGCTTGGCTTGAGAGAGACAAGCGCTTTTTTTTTTCTGCTGCTATTTTCATTTGTATGCTCCTTACCGCCGGCCCACAGTCTGGAATAGTCATTTTGCCAACTGGGACACAGGCCCACTCTAGACAGTACAGTAGCATCCATTCAGACATAGCGCACTGAGCTAAACTAGCAAGCGTTTTCATGTTGAATGGATGCTGTCAGGATGGCCCACACCAGGTTCGAAAACCTGTTGTGCATTTTGTGCCAGAATGACGCATTTACCATCTGTGGTTGTGCAGGTTGTGTGTCTAATTGGAACTTCAGTATCATTCATATCGTACTGTTTTTCAAGGGGAAATTCCAGTTTGGATCTTGTCTTTGTAGTTTTAGCCATCATTAATACTGGTAATAAGAACATTGTAGTCACCAAGTTAATTGCAGAGATATTGGAAAGTGTGGACATCTTATTTGTCTTATTTGTTGGAGAAAACAAAGGTGAACGTCTTATAGTCGGCATATTAATGGTTTAAAATGCAGGCAAGTTTCATCTTCACAGGGTCTTCATCAGGGTTCAGATATTTGCCCTGCCTAAGAGTGTCTGAAATGAAACTGATTGGGCATTTAGCCTCAGCTTTCTTCTGTGGTAAAATGATTTCCCAAACTGTCTGCCGTAAACATCCTTCAGAGTTTGCAGACTGACTTCTTGGTTCAATTTTGACCTACTTTACTTGCCATATTGTGCTGGTCCACAGCTGTCCTGTGCAATTAGAGATTAGGGGCACTCACCTTAGGTTTTACCTCCAAATAAAGTGGTTTAGATAATCTGGACTGAAGTTTTGGCTTGTTTACAGCCTTTCTGATTGTATGACTGCTTGTGTTTCTTGCCCTGTTAGACGTTGTCATAGCGGTGTTGCAAAATTCCCAGATCTCATCAATTTCTTCGGTGAGTACAATTTTATCACAGTCGAATGATGGCCAAAACTGCAAATATAAGAAACAATATAAGAAGTTGTGGTAAACCAGAATTTTCTAACTATGTTGACAACTTTGGTTTCTGTTTTTGTGGGAATTTGGTGTTTTAATAATGACTGGTGAGTCAGATTGACATAATATTACTGTACACCATTCGCTCTCTGTCTCTCTCACCCTTGGACACACACACACACACACACACACTCACTCACACAGGACTATAAACATCTCATTTGTGACATAATCCTGTAAGCAGCGCGTGTCTGGAGCATGTGGAGCAAAGTATACCAGGATCAGGGCTGGCTCGTGTTGTTATGCCAGCCAGTCAAAGAAAGCAGCTATTGTGTGTGTTCATGTATGTGTGTATCCGACTTGCATGCCTGCACGTACTGTACAGTATGGCTCTGTTTTGTGTACGCTTGCATGTCGCGGGTGAGTGTGTAGGATATTTTCTTGCATGCATGCATACGTGAGCATCTTTGTTTTTGCGTGTGTGCTCGGACGTTGTGCGTTTTTTTTCGAGTGCCCGCGTGCCTGCATGGTAACTGAACCGGCTGTCTTCCTGTTACTGTGTCTGTGTGTGGCACTCGCCTCTGAGTACAGGCGGCATACACTAGTGGGCTTTGTCTGTCCGGGGGGCTGACGTACGTGCGTGGAAGAAGCCATCCACTTCAGGCCGCGGCTATGAAAGAGAGGCTCTGTTCTCGCAGCCTGCCAATCACTCTCCGGCTTGTCGAAGGGGAGGAGAGGATGTCCAGGGCTGCTTAAACTTCTTCAAGCATGGAGAAAATGCAGATATGCATTCTCTATCCTGGCTTGTCTTGTCTGATGACAAAGCAGGACACAGCGAAAATGGAGAAACCTCACCACTTAGGTTCAGAAAACAGACTGGAAAATGGGACTAGGAAGGATTTGAAGGATCACAGGAAGCTAAGGATGGTTGGGCATCATGAAACGACGTGTGTCGCTGACATAATGACAAAACCATCCATCCATCCAGCCAAAACACACAGGTTCAGAAAATAATTAGCCTGAAGGCAAAAACATATAGAAATATTAACATGATTCTTGTCTTGCTCTTCCGAAAACTGACCGAAATCTGAACTGTACCTTCATTATCAAGACCTGACCCACCTGAACCTGGATCTAATGCAACACTTGGCTTCACTCTGACTCTTTCCCTCCTCCCACTGGGCATTGCGTATCTACTTGTAACATATGACACGCATGAAAACAGACTATTGGCACAGTCAGAGAGAGGACGAGAGAGAGAGGGATTTCTTCATGAATTACATTTGTAAATAACCAAACCTGAACCTGTCCTGAGCCTGAAGCTTTATACAACAAACAGCCTTAACTCACCCCGAAACCTGATTCAATGTCCGGACCAGGGGAGTGCGACCCCCCCAAGGGTTGGAGAGAGATTATAGGGGTCATGAAATGGTTAGTAATATAGGAAAGAAGCTCCACTGGACATCTAAAAACTCAGCTCATAGACATTATGCAACTTGTGAAATGTCTTCCGTGAAAAAGGCCCATTGTTTGGCTACAAAGGGTCAGGAACCAGTGCCACAGACTAGTGTTTCTAGGGACCACTGTAGGGGGGTAATGGGAGCCTGTGACTGAGAAGATTTAATCCACTGTATTGTGGCTCAAAACAAATCTAATGCATTTTTTTGATGTTAAAACCACTGAGTAGATGGACTGAAGCAACAGAAACAGCCAGCTTTAGCAAAGAAAAAATGCAGACCACATCTAAATCTCTTCAAGAAAAGATAACAACTAGGAAAATAAATTCTGGAAGGGAACAAAGAGGGAAGGGATGCTGTGACTTAAAAATAGTCTTAAAGGAACATTAAGTAAATTTTTCAATGTATGAAACAAACAATTAGTGAATAAAATCACCATGGAAAGCAAAATAATTCCCTTAAAAATAAAGCTAAAGGGGCCTACGAACCATACTCTGCCTCACCTAAGCAAACACACACACGCACACACACACACAAATAACAGCAGCAAGCACCTTTACACACACTTCCCACTTCTCTCTTCCCATAACCGTCACAGTGAAGGGACACACTGACAGCGCTCCATTTAGTTGACAGGACAACTCTGACAACAGCTCGAAACGGTGCGAGACGCACAGAAGATACGATAAGGGGTGAGGAATGCTTGGTGAGGAGAGGGGAGGTGTGAGGGGGGTGGGGGGAGGCGAGGGAGGGGACAGAAGCTGAATTTGCGATGTCATGCGGCCGATTAGGCAGCTAGTCTATCTCGCCGACGGAGGGGGGGAAGGGGGGGCTGACGGCAGCTTCACCGTCCCGCCAGCACATCGTATCCATCACCCTCCCTCCTTGCACACACACACACACACACACACACACGCATAGTCTGTGTTCGCGTCAGGAGACATCACTCCCTTCTATGTCACATGCTCGGACCAGGAGCATGAAAAATGGCTGAAAACAAGAGGAGGCGGGGAAATAAAAGTGGAGGGAAAGCGGGTGAAGATGAGGCGGCAGGGAAGGTGAAATTGGAGGAAACTCTTGCCAGATTAGGTGCGGGTTAAGAGAATATTGATCTGTGTGCCGAGGACTGTTGATCTCTCTTAGCAGCACAAGACAAATGGCAGCAAACAGAAAATCGAGCGCTCGCCTTCTCTCCAAGGACGGGCTCAGCCTCTCTCTGCCGTTCTCGTCTTCTCGCCATTTTTCCCCCCTCAATTCCCCCATTTTGGAGCACTCCTTATAACAACATCCAACTTCCCATAACAGGAGTGTGAAATGTATAAATCGACAGGTATTACATTTTGCAGCCCAAACATGGATAAGCTACCAAACTAATGACATCTTTGCTTGTATCTTAAGTTCTTTTCCTGAACCTCAGTGGGGAATTTTCCTCTCTGCCTGTAATCTCTGTCTCCTCCAGCACCAGCACACAACCTTATTACAGAACCAAACACACTCACACACACCTAACCTAAATGGTAAGAGGCAGGAGTTTGTGTCAATGTTAGATGCTGCTGAGTGATTCTGAAGGTTGCTTCGATAATTAGTCTTTTTCTCCCATTTGGAGTGTACGAGGGGGTCCGTGGAGGCACTGTGTTTGATTAGGGCCACAGCCTTGGCCCGGCACCCAGCCGGGGTGTTTGATGATGGGGAGCGAACTCTGGGCGGGGGCTGAGGTTCATCCGCGCCGGCTCAACATCAAACAGCCAGGAGCAAAGGACTCCAGCCCTGGGGGAACCCTCCAGCACTGCTGCCTGGATAGGTAGATACACTCCCAGTCGGATGATGAGGCAGGGAGGGGTGAGGAGGGAGAGGGAAGGTGAAAAAAATCAAGAAAAGAAAAAGGGGGGGTGATGCAGAGGTAGAGGGAAAAACGGAAAGAGAGGGAAGTAGAGTGGATCGGTTCTCTTTTGTTGAAAACGAATATATTTTCATATGTCGGTTTCAGGTAGGTTTTCCGTGGGTCAAATCCAAAATGGGCCAGCATCTTTTTACGATGACACACACCTTAAGACACTTGTAGTTCCATTACATGAGAACCATCACATTTTACCATTTGACAATTGGATTTGGAAAACAAGCACAGGGGGAAGTAACCAGCAAAAGAGCAACTAACCCAAGTCAACAATGGCCAACAGTTGTTAAAATATAGGAACATTTAAACAAGTACTAATTCATGTCTCCCTCTCCGCCTCTGTCCACTGCTCTGTCACTCACTTTCACACCCTAAACTGCCTCTTTCTTTCTGCATCCGTCACCATTGTCTCTCCCACTCTTTCACCTTTCAGCCGCACTTCCTCTCCTGCTCTTCCTCCATCAGTCTCGTCTTCCTTGATTCACTGTGTTACTTTTTTTCCCCTTTTTTACTGTATTGAATTTTTATCAAGACAACGTATGCAGCTCCTTTCCTTCCTCTAGTTTGCCCCCCCCTCCTCCCCTTCCATGTCTCTCTGGCTCTGAGGTGGGGGGGAGGGCTTGATGTTGCGCCTTTTGCCTGACTGTTCACCCTTCACCAGTCATGTTTCATTACAAGGCCTCAGTCTTCCACCTGTCTGCCTGTCTATCTCTCTGTGTGTGCATGTATATGTGTGTGTGTGTGTGTGTGTGTGTGTGTGATGTTACAAGGTTAATATGGACAGGACGTACTGGGATGCGGCACGCAATTAAAGGGTTAAACCGTGCATCCGTTTGATTAGGGGAAGCTGCAGGAAGTGGCAACACACAACTCCAGCCAGATGTCTATCTCTCCACCTCTATTTGTACTGCATGGCCAAAAGTACGTGGACACCCAAACATGACCCCCATATGTCAGTGTTAGACATCCCATTCCAAAACCATGGGCATTAATCTGCTGCTATAAAAGCCCCTAGTCTTCTAGGAAGAGTTTCCACAAAATTTTGGAACTTGGCTACAAGGATCTGCTCCCATTCAGCCTCAAGAGCATTAGTGAGGTCGGCCATTGATGTGGGGCAATAAGGCTTGGATTGCAGTCTGCGTGTCAGTTTATCCCAAAGGTGTTGGATGGGTTGGAAGTCAGGGCTCTGTGCAGACCAGTAAAGTTCTTCCACACCAAACTTGATTGGAAAACTGTTGCTTTTATTTACCTCGTCATGTTGAAACAGGACAAAAAGGAAGGGCCATCCCCAAACTGTTGCCATAGAAGGACACTATTTCCCTTATTTTGAAGCCTAAACCATAAAAAACAGCCACTTTCAAATCACTAATTGCAACTTGAATATTTTTAGATATTTTGGCAATCGAGTGTAATACACTTCATCAAAGCAAACAAACAAAACAAAAAAATCAATACTGGCAAGGATGTGCTGCAGCTAATACAGTAGCCCACGTAATAAGATGCACCAGGCAGAATGCTCCTCAATTAGCAGAGCAAAACTCTGGAGAATATTCACAGTAATCAATGAACAATTCTCAAGTCAACATTTTTTTTAATTAATTCTCTTCAGCAATTAACTCCCTCAATGAAAAAAACACCCACAAAAAAGACCTTTCTTTGTGACATTAAACTTATTGTCGAAGCGGGCTGTCTCATTACCCTTCTTGCCTGAAACAAATGATTGTGTGTTTTGGGAGTGTCCAAAAAAACACACACGCAAACACACACTTGTGGCTAAAAACAACTAGACTCTTGGTGTATATTCACTTACCGTGGATGGATTTCTGAGATAAAATGGGTCAAGCTCAATATTTAGTTTCCGACTGCAGGGATCGAGTCGCCTACCTCTCCTCCCACCATCCATATGGGCTCATGCATATGTATGCTCTCTGGACAGGTACGCCAAAAATGGGATTTTATTTTTTTTTTTTTTTGGTTATCCTAGATTCACGGTTTTGTGGCCGGTCATTGCAACAAGCTGTCTTTTGACTCCTTTAAAGGGGTCATGTGATAATGAATTCCACAGAGGCAGCGGGAGACGTGGCGTTCTGCAGGAAATACACACTATTCTGTAGACTGTGGAACAAATGGAATAGTTCATATCAGTCAGAGGAAAACAATAATCCAGGGCTAGATTTGTCGTCGCCCGTAAATGATCGTGGCAATTACGCTCACATTGTGAGGCAAGCAAACAGAATTACAGTGAGATTTTCTCTGTGATTGGGGTGTCACCCCCCCCATTATTGTTGTGCCTCCTGATTGATCCTCTCCCTCTTTCTCTCAATCACTCTGCTCTCCCTTCCCTTTCACTGCCTGTCTTGTTTCATCTTCTCCTTTGTCTCATCTTGCTTCCACTCTCTCCCTCCACCTCTCTTTTTCTCTTCGGCTCGTTCTCCAGGCTTATGAATCTAAAGCTGGGGGGAATAGTCTGGCCCGGCGAGACCTCCAGCCTGCTCGGGCCTTATTTTCTGCTCCACAATGTCTTCACACCCTGGTCAGCCAGGGAAATACAGCTGTCCATCACTCTTCCCCAGGTCCCTGCTAACATTTTTACTACCTTTAAATTAGCCACTGTCACCGCCAACCATGCCTCAGTGTCACACGTATCCAGATGTTGCAGGCTGCTTTTTTCTGAGGCTGCCGCTGTAAATCTTTTCTCTCCAGAGTGGCAAGGCAGGCGAGAATGGCCTGGAGGACGACCACAGCTCACCTCCTCCCATCTGTTGGCTCAGGCAGCATTTGCACGAAGACTCGTTCTTTATATTGTGGGCTTGTGTAGCTCAGGAGGGGCACGTCAGTTACACAGAGAGTTGGGGGTTTTAGCTTTGCCAGCCATGCACAAGATGTACTGTGAATAAAACCCAGCACTGACCATTGGGGGGGTCAGGTAGTTCAGTTAATGGAATGTGACACCAGTTGTGATTTCATGTAGTGACGAGTTCTCCAAAATTCATTGTCTTGTAGAAGATGGCTATGTAAATCAGTCTGAAAATTCAACAAAAAAAGTTTAATGCAAGTTTTGAACAGCAAAAGTGGCAGAAGAACCAATAATGTCTGTCAGAAATCTGGGTTTTAAACTCTCCCTGTGACTGCATGTTTACTCCAGGGTCTTGTTCCTCTTTGAGATTATAACGTCTGCCACATAACAGATACAGATGTTATTTGGGTATAATAAAATCAGTCTGGAACAGTCATGCTTGGTCTGCATGTAACAGCGAGGGCTCACCAGAAAACGACAGCATTGTTAATATTTTGAACAACATAGAGATGGGGTGATAAAGCAAAGAAAAACTCACATAAAGAGCCACCATGAGCTGCCAGAGCAGCTTCAATGCTCCTTGGCTACCTTTCCCCAAGTCTCTAGAACTCTACCAGATGGATGAACACCATTCTTCCAAAAGATATTCCCCCATTTGGTGTTTTGATGATGGTGGTGGTGAGCATGTCAGTCCGAAATCTCCCATAGGTGTTCATTTGGGTTTAGATCTGATGAATCAAACCACTCATTGACCCCTTGTGCCCTGTATGGAATCATCTGCATTTGTGTTTCTAGACTGCTTTTTGTTGTATTTTCTCACCCATCTGTGTGTTAGCATTATGTAATAAAGGGGGATGTACCATGACATTGTTCTACCACCACAAAAAGTCACACAAAGTGCCTGCTACCAACAGTCAACACTGGTTTCTTTTAACCGTGACTAGTTTGTTCCTTGACCTTTACCTCACGTGGTCTGAGTTGCCAAAACTCAACCATAATTTAGTGAATGTTCATACAAATTGACCCAATTTGGAAGGAAAGGGCAAACAAGATATTTTGGTAAGGTATAAGACATTTACTGTACCTTTTAGAACATATTGTCACATCTGTGCTGATTTCATAGAGCAGCTTTTCCTTAAGTCTGTTATACTAAAACTGGTCAGCTCTCATTAACTGTGTTGCCTTATTTTTTGTCTGCCAAAATAAGTTAAACACTATATACAGATTTTTAAGAAAAGAAAAAAAGCTTCATCTCATGTGCTGTGTGGATAACTCTGGATTTTGACCTGAGTGCTCTTCGGACAAAAATCCACCTACTTGTGTTCTTGGTTGGAGGCCAGTTCATAGGTTATCCTACGCCCCAACACATTATTAGGAGCTGCAGCTTTACACAGTTGCATCGGGAGGTTTTTGGCACTGTTACTGCAGTGAACACAATGTACCTCCACAATGGATAGCTGTGAGCGTCAAAATCCCACCACATGTTAATCCATGCTGTCAGGACTGGTTTTTCAAATACAGTAGATCAGCTGGGCGGTGCCCACTTGTTGCTGCAATGCTGCGGTATATTAGATATATATATAGAGATGAAGCCATCAAAGCATCATGTCAGTATAGCTGTAAGCACCCAAAATTTGTTTGAAAGCGTGGCTTCTTCCAATTTTGTTCTCGCATACTTTCCAAATACTCATCCTAGGACACAGAAAATATAAGTAAAATACTTATACTTATACTTATACGTACTTCCTACTCATGTGTTACGTATCATGGTTGTTGGACTTCCAAATAGAAATGGAAATTGCTCAGTGATAAATCTGATCAAAACATGGGCTGTTTATGGCCAAAGCCAAAACCATGTTCATCAGCCGACTAAACATGAAACCCCCAAATTTAATGCCCTAACCTCATTAAATGTCTATGTCAAACCTGGAAGAACTTAATGTTGCCCATACAGGCTTACAGGCATCTTCTTTCCTTCTCCCTTTATCCTCACTGTTCTCTTTCTCTTCCCTCATGTCTGTATTTCCCTTCTCTCTCCTCTGAAGCTCCTTCCCTGCCCTGCGTCCATTCATCCAATTAACAACAGCCCTTCAGTTTTGTGTAATTTAGAACAGAGCACAGCGGTTGTGGATGTTATTAGAAGCGGTATCAATCAGTCCGGGGACAGTAAGGAGACATCCCTAATGCCCCGTCACGTAGCTCGGCTCCTGTATTTACGACCAGGGGCCTCTACTGCACGGCTGGCATCACCCAGCCATCAAATAATAAAATAAATCAAAACATAAGAGTTTTGTCTATTTGCAATTTCCTTTTGGGTCTCCGAATATGAAACCAGATGTTTCCGGCATCCTAGAGATGCTTTTCATCTGCCCTTGTTTTCCGCCCCTGTCTGTGTCTTTCTGTTTCTTGCTCTCGTTCTCTGTAGCCTCTCTGCCTCCCCTCTGCTTTCAAAATTAATGTAAGCCCCCCACCCCCCAACACACCCCCAAAAAAGAAGGGAGGCTTATAAAAAGTGAAATGTCCTCTTTGCCCAAGGAAGTAGTCTGTTTTGCATTGATAGAGAGGCACAGGCAGCCCCTGGCCATCTGAGGCTGAGCCTGTTTTTCCTCTGCGATATCCTGCCGCCACATCTCTGCCTCTTGAGTGCGCCTCCAAGTAAAACGGGTGGGTCAAAGCAATAGCGTTCAGCCCCCTCTACCACCACCACCTCCCTCCCATCCCCCCTTTCTCCATTCCTCTAATTGGAGGTGCTCAGGTTAAAGAATGTCCTGGTTATCGCAAAGCCAGCAGAGAAACACAATTCAGCACTATAATTCCGCCGATGAGTGACTTGCATTTTCAAATATTTAGCGCCGGTGTTTACACAAGCTGTGTCATTATCTCATTCATGCACATTCAAACGTTGACATGAGTTTATACAGGAGAATTAATTCCAAGTCAACCCGAATGGGATTTTTAATAGATTCTGGATGTATGTATGGGAATTCATAACCGTCTCTAAAGCACAGACATGGATACTGTGTTTGTATAATTCTCTCGGTGCAGTAAGTGTGGTCCCAGTCATCTCCCTTGTATGAAGAGGTTGCCTGTTTTATGCCTCTGGCCTCTGTTCATTTTGACAAACCATGCGTGCTTTCTGCCAGTCACTTCCAGGCAGCCACAGCTACAATAAACACCAGCCATTTTTTTTTTTTTTTTTTCCAGCTCGAGGCCCAAGTTTGATCCCGAGCAGAACCCCGGCCAGCTCACTTCCTCCTGGGGCTTGAAAGTGGGGGCCAAGCCCAAACAAACAGGAACTCCAACATATACGGCAGCTCCCCGTGAGCCATGCACCTGCATAGTGTTACACTGGACTTAGCGACTCCAGGTTTAGCCAGCCAGGGTTTATGTTTGCGAGCTCGGTGCTGCTGAAATTTGCCGACAAGCAGCAAAGGTTCCGCCGCTGAGGAATGCCCCAGCCGAGATAATTTGTAGACTATCAATTCAGGGAGTTTGTCGGTGTTTGAATTTTTATTTTAAAGGGAAACCCAAGCAACTTTCCCCAGCAGAAACAGTAGGATCTTTAATAAAATGTTCTCGGCATTATTCTTTCAATATTTGAAAATGGTATCTTGAATGCCACCACAGGCAGAAGGGAGGAGAAAACGGCATGAGCAACCTTGAATTGGTGTTATGAAAAAGTCTTTAATTAGCACAGTCCTTAGTGCCTCATTTGCTGTGCGAATAGGTCTTAAAAGTCTTGACATTTACACTCAGCTAATGCAGGCAACAAAAATAGCCCTTATGTTTACAGAAATTCAAAGAAATTCCTCCTTTTTAGGGCACACAGAAATGTAAGCGCTGACAACTAACAGCATTTTATGCCTACTGTTAAATACACAAGTCCAATTATGGTTGTCCTCGTTAACGTGACAGGATGTCAAACAAGCACTTCCTGTTAACTGCCTCTTATCTTAATTGGTCTAGTCTCAGAGGAGGGTCCGGCTCTGTGCCGACTATGGTCACAGAGTCTGCTTCTTGTCTGGCTCAACCCGACACAGTCTCATTTTGTTGTCATCGCAGCCTTGTGCAAAGATGAAACCACTTCTAAGTGTTTTGGAGATGTCTAACTGTATCCGAAGTGCCAACCATTTCAAACAAAAGGAGGTATCTAGGCAGAATCTTCTATTTTTGCTGCGGGAAGAGTCAAATCATTTACAGAAGTATGGACACCAAGGCACATGTCCAAAACTCTCTGAAAATCAACGCTCAGCTCCCAGACAACGTTCAACAATTCTCATTAAAAATGGCAAAAACTCAGTCGTTACAGCAGCAGAAACCTTTTTTGGACTCTTCCTTTCTCTGTCCCTTGTTTACTGTCAGTCAGACGTCCAAGCATTGCCTCCTCTTTGGGGTTCTTGACTACAACCGAGAGCAGCACTCTTAATAAAGCCCAAATGCAATCTCCCTCTAACCCCAATGAGATGCCGGGGCTCTTCAGCTCTTCCATAATGCACTATTCATGCTTTTTATTAATCTCTTTTTCCTCCAGCCATTTTTCAAATCACTCCTTTTGTTTACTCATGAATATTTTTCTGCCTTGTTGAGAGAGAGAGAGCTACAGAGGGGAAAGGGAGGCAACAAGAGAAAGACCATCAGCTAGACGTAGGAATGGCCTGGTGGCGCTTCATCCATGGGTAATTTGTGGCAGGGAAGCCTTGTATTTCATCACGGGATAATCTAACCTTAGAGGTGTTTTACAGACTGCCTCCGAGCCCAAAATAGGTCACTTAAGCAGGCTTAGCAGGCGAGGCCAGCCTGATACGAGGGCACTGCACCCAAGGGACACCTAACCACGGTAATTGGTGGTTATGGCTCTGGGTTTTTATAGGCGATGAACAAAGTTGGCCATCTAATGTCACATTTAGGACAATGTCGTGCCCAGGCCTACACCGGTGATAGCATGGGCTCATTAACAAGCTCCTAATTAAGGATAAGAGTTTGTGGAAAGACAACTGTATGGAAGCTATGTGGAAAACCACAAATTTCCAGTTTCTTAATAGTTCAGTGTTGTTCATTTCATCCTTTTTTGTCAGGTTTGCAGCACCCCACTCTGTGTGTTTGATAAAAAGGGATAGTGATCATAATAGGCTGTCTACAAAAGGTACCCAGCATTAGGCTAATCTGTCACCCATTTTCATTTTTTCTCTTTTTTTTTCAGATCCAATGTGAGAGGGAAAGAGTGAGGTTGTTGTGCAAGGGAGGGGGGGGATAGGCGTAATGAAAACGGCCTAAATGACAGTGGGTTGACAGTGGGATTGGCTGGTAAATGACTGCGGAGTGGCTCGCCTGCGGAGAGGGGATGGAGGAGGCTCCCAGTAGGCCTGATTAATTCCACTCTCGGCGGCTGCCAGGGGAGAGCCGGGGTTAGCGGCTGCTCGAAGAGGAGCCTATTACCAGTCCGCCGCTGAAACTGATATAATCAGCTACACAGCGACCCGGCCTTCCCCGAGACAAACTTTTCCAGGGCTCGCTCCCCATTCGTTCCACACTGGGACTTAAATACGACGGTGGGGGGAGGCGGGTGGTTGAGGTGAGGGAGGGTGTCGGGTTTGGATGAGGGGTACAAAGGATTTTCTTTTTGAGAGATGGTTAGGGGAGCTTTGTAAGAAATCCTCTCTGCTGTTCTGACTCCACTCTCCCTCACTCTGACTGTACCCTCTGTATCCCTATCTCTCTCCCTCCTCCTTCCCTCTCTGGCTGATTTCTTGCAGCTTTGATAGCAACAGACCCTCCCGTGTGGCGGCAGCTTTAAGTCTGGTCAGATATGAATATGTCACAGCTCTTAATCCCAGACGCTTCTCTCGCAGCTTCACAAACCGCAACAAGTATGGCACGTTTTATCTGATGTGGGCCCTACAATATGAAGCATACCCCTCCAAGGTTCTCCTGAACCCTGCTCCGTCTGTTTTTGTGGGATTGACCTAGAATATGAATTGACTACGGGATAGTATAACACTATCCTAGTGACATATATTCATCTATCTTACAGGTATGTCTCATGCTGCAGCTGGAGTTACATCCTTCCTAAATACATGCCCGGTGAGGATTACAGGATTACCTATTTACCACTGAGAGGCATGTTTGCTCGCATTTTCTAACTGAAAACTGACTGAAAGGCCAGTTTACCCAAATTTACAGAAACCACATTAAAGGGAAACTCCGGTATTTTTAAACCTGGGCCCTATTTTTACAAATTTTGGGGTCAGTAATAATTACCAAAAGTTTTGGAGTTGGTCCAGTAGATCGCCTCCGCCGGCATCTGCAAACGGGTACATCATGATGTACATGAAAGGTAAATCCACTAAAAGTGCTTGTTTTTGCCTCTGACAGGCTCAGATTGTTAGTCGAAGTGTCTGACAACATTATGGAAGGAACTATTAGTCATTTCGGCAACAAATGTTTTTCATCATAGTTTTTGATGACAAAATGAACACACACACGCTCTTGTACCAAGTGTCTTGTTGTGGCCAGTTCATACCAGCCTTACAAGAAATGAGTTCACCTCACATTCCACCTGATACCAAACCCACACATTGGTGCACAAAAAAGCAGCACACAACCTTAATACATAAAACACATCCTGCCAAATGTCTAGATTACACATGTATATTGTGTTCTACACATTACACACTATTACTGGCATAAGAAAAAGTCAGACCACTGGCGAGACAGTGGATTTTTATTTGATTTAATCTTATTTACATCTCCCAAACATCAACTTTTATTGCCCTCAGGGGAGCTCAGGAATCTTTTCTCCCCTAGCCTCCCTGTTAATTCAACAATTATCCAGTGTAACAGTGACATTTTTTCACTCTCAGTGCATCAAATGTAACTTTTCAATGCTTTGAGCACCACAAATTCCATTCACTACCATTGTATAGGGACACAGAAATCTCAAAACCTGGACAAAAAAAGCCAAAATGATCTTCTGGCTAAATACAACTAGAGGTGGTGGAAATGAGAAAATGTGTTTTTGTTGTAATTTGGGTGAACCAACCTTTTATAACTATGTGTCTCTTGGCCCGTGAATGTGCTCCTGCAGTCAAGGATGCAGCCACTCTCATACACCCACACATGTAGACACACACACACACACACACACACACACAGCCCATTTTCATTTGTGTCCATTACACAGTCCTATTCATGTCCCAGATAGAGCAGGCCCTCTGCCTGCCTCAGTCTGAAAAATGTCAGCCCTCCCCTCCATATATCCCACCCGTCCCTGCCTCGCTCCACGCTGATAAAGGTCGTGAATAATACATATTAAGCACTGTACTGAAGGCCGCAACCAAACTGCTAAAATATTGATCTTTGCCAATCATAATAAAGAGAAATTACTGAAAGCGATCCATCACCATAAGGCAAGTGTCTGCTCCTACTCCAGGCTTTACTTGCTCAATTTCCCCCCTCTGTGTAGCGCCACATTATGGCTCAATAATAATAAAGATGATATCAGCGCTGCAATTGCCGCCGTGTGCGCAGTGAAAGGTAGTGTGTTGTCATGCAAATTAAGCGACAACAAATCCATAAAACGACTAAATATATTTGGAGGATTACGTCCCGTTCATCTGTGGAAAGAAATAAATACTTTCAATATTTGCCAGTTCTCGCTCATCTCTGCTCTCCGGATCCCAAATGGTGCATGACATTTGGGTTGTGATGTGTGTGTGTGTTAGATGTGCACAAGCAGGAGGAGTGTTTGTATGTGTGTGTGTGTGTGTGTGTGTGTGTGTGTGTGTGTGGAAAGAGAATTGTGTGTAATTCCACATATTGCATGAGGATTTTGTATTGTACATGCAGACACAAAACTGTGTGTGTGTCTTTGCTCGTATGAGAGTGTGTGAAGAGGGATTTTTTTGTTTGTGTACATGACGTGTGTGATTCAAAATTGTGTATAATATTGTATTGTGTAACCTGTGTGTGTGTGTGTGCATGTGTATCAGGAGTGTCTGTTTATATATATATATATATATATATATATATATATATATATATGTGTGTGTGCATTTTTATGTGTGTGATTCCAAATACTGCATGATATATGAGCGTATGCACGTCTGTGGTGTGTGTATGTGTGTGTGATTCCAAACACTAGATTAGGTTTAATATCCTGCATAGGCACATGTGTATATTTAAGTGTGTATAGAGCAGTGTGTATATGCGTTTGTATGTGGGTGTCCTGTGTGTGAGTGTGAGAGAGCATTTTTCTAGGGTAAAAAGCTGCAAAACTGGAGGTTGAGTCACTTTAAAGCAGCTCTAATCAGACTCAGATCAGCCAGTCCACCTCCAACCTGAAACTTGCACTGACATTTCACATGATCGCCTTTAATAGCACCTAAAGGTGATCATACAAGGCCGCCTGCCCAACTAAGCGAGACGCTCCTACACTTAATGAGTTTTTAAATATTAAAAGCAGCACACATCGTCATCACTATTGTGAGCTCTTAATTTACCAAGCAATTAGGCGCGGGCCCTCATTTATCAGCGTGTGTTCATTTGCTGAAAACCTAGTCACTTTTTATTAATCGATGCCATAGAAACGGCGAGGTGAAATTAATGTGCGCCCAGCGGAGGTCACGCCAGCCGTGCTAGCTAGCTGCGGCTCAGTGAAACGGGAGATAAATAGGAAGTGTGCTTCGCCAGTTACACCGGAGATATGTCGAGGCATCGGCGCGGCACGCCGGGGGACCGGCCTCTGCGGCTGGGGAGATGAGGAACAGTGGAGGAACGGCTTTTCTGTGACCATCTGTGTTTTTTTGGGGGGTTTTTTGCCTCTTTTTTTTTCGTGCAGGAGGAAAATTAACCAAATGCCTTTTAAAAGGAAAAACAATTATAGTTTTAACCTTGCTGCTTCGGTGCTTTCTCTACTTCATTTTTTTCTCCTCTTTCACCCTGCAGGGATCCTACTTGCTATTCATATAGAAAAGTGGGAATGAATCAAAAGTATGTTATTTGAGAGGAATCCAAATGTGCTTTTTCTGTATGTTGGTATTATTTTATGGAGAGCCTTTCCTCCTACTGACACCACGCTCCATGTACGTATATATTCATGCATAATGAATGCTGATATTTGTTTTCATAGTCTTCAACATATACAATATTACCACATGCTATAATTCCATAATTCTTTTCCATAGGTTAATACACAGGTTAATAGGCCTTTGTAAAGGAAAAATATTACCCAACCTCTTAATTTTCTCCGTCACTATGATTTGGAGGGATCTGGAAAGATACATATCGTCTCACTTAAATACAATCAAAGCCCGGCCGCTGGTAATGGATGAGACACCTGCTCGGCTCATGTTTACAGCAGCATGCTAATGTTAGCTCCACCCTGGGATAGCGATCCACTGTGATGTGCACAGGTGTTGTTTGCCGCTCTTGCCCCCACTGTTGTGCTGTCTGTTAGACCGGCCAATGTGGGATTCCTTAATCTCGCCGCTGCCATGGGAGTGAACAAACATACTGCAAGATAATTCCAGGAGCAGAGTTTTGTGTTGCCAGCTCATCTGGTCTTTTCTCGCATGTAGCTGGAAACTTTGCTATACCGTATTCGAGCAACGATAGAAGTAGGAAATTCATCTGGAAAGCACTTGCACAGTGTGGCAGCAGTGAAGATCCTCTTAGTTGTTTGTTTGGAAAGGATGCACAACTTTTGACGACATCTAGGTTGAATTATATTATTATAAGTTGGACAGAAGCATCTGCTTAATGAATGTAATGTCATCTAAGGGATAGAATTTGGTGTTTTTGTTCCATAAACCAACACATGATGTCAAGTCCAGACTATTTACACGGTAGTTTGCACATTAAACATGCTATGTTAAAATGCACAGGTGACTGCAGTGTGTAAAGAACACACACCCTGGAGTAGCTCAGCTAATTTGAATTGGAAAAAATTAAGATTTTTGTGTTTAGGAGAAATAAACCCCACACAAATAGGATTCCAAACTGGTGTGGGGCTGATCGTACCTTTATTTTCACAGTAAATAAACTACCAGCTCTGACAGGTCGACTGCACAGAAATCGCTTCCTACCCACCTGAGTCAGTTCAAACCCCACGTGGCATGATTTGTGAGTGCGTGAGAACTAGAACAAGTGAGTAGAGAAATAGAAGTAGATGGCTAGATGGAATAGATATGGTTCAACTTGACCAAACCTTCTAAAAAGAAGAAGAAAAAATAGGCTAGGCCTAAATATCTGCACCTCCAACTCTGTTTTGTATGAAAAATCTGTTAAAATAACTGCTTTTGTATATAATTAATAGTGTTAAATAACATTTGTAAACTGGTGTAAACAGTCACAGTCTACCTGTAAATAGATTTATAATCATGTGATGACCCTGGTTTTGTGGATATATCTGGATTCATTTCCCCACACTCCCACCAGCTCCACTATCACTGTAGAACCCCCCTCCCTCCACCCCCGTGTGCCCCTGATCCACGACCCCCAGGGGTGTTTGCAGCAGACTGTGATGGGGCTGTGCCAGGTTGGTGCTGCTCCAGCCTCGGCCCCAGCCCCGTCCCAGGCCCAGGCCCGGCACTGCGCTAATATGCTCCCATTCCTCATCCAGACAGTCCGTAAAGCACTGGGGCAAAATATTCTGTCTCCCTGAGCAGCTCCTAATAAATTGTCCTTTCATCGACGCGCAAGACAAATTTTGCCTTCTCTCCCTCCCTATCCTCTCACCCCTCCCCTCCCCTCCCGCCCTCCCTATCTCGCTACAATCTTTCTCACTTTCACTATGTTCACATGCTCTGGAGCTGCCTCTTTCCCAGTTCCTCTGCTCCCTGTGGTTTAGTGAAACTGGCACACTCACTCTACCTCTCAATAAACTACAGGGATGCCAGGGGCGCAGCTCAGTTGGCCGGAGCCCTCTGCAAAAGCAAAAGGGTGATGGAAAGGAGGAGAAACAGAGGAGGCACCTAGGGGATGGAGGGAGGATTTACAAGGTAGAGGAGAAAAATAGAGAAAAAGAAATAAAGAGAGAGGGATATTAGTGTGCACAATCCTCTACACCTCTCTTCTCTTCCCTGTCTCTCTCCTCCACATGCTGCCACAACACGGTACTGCTTCCGCTTTGTAATTGCGCAATTAGTGCCACAGCCTGGTTTTCATATATCACAAATGGCTAGCTGCTGCTATTAAAGCAGCCCCAGCGTCGGGCTAGCGGGCATGGCTAGCCGAGGTGCATTAAGGGCAGCGTTTTGTAAAATGTGAGCCAATTTATCATGATCTGTTTTTCTCTCCCACCCACTGCTAAAACGCCCCTACTGCCTTGTCTTTGAGCCTGACCTTGTGCTGGGCTTGTGTGTATATGTGTGTGTGTGTGTGTGTGTGTGTGTGTGTGTGTGTGTGTGTGTGTGTCAGCATGTGGAGGTTCAATTTGCTCATTGTTACTTGCTTGCATAATTTCAGGCGGCTGGCTCGGCACAGAGCCTCACATTGAGCCACACACACGCCCGCAGTTATGCACACAAACTTACCTTCGTGTGCACAAATACATACACACACACACACACACACACACACACCTCCGCAAAAACACGCCGGCCACTGATTGCTTGCGCCACCACTTTGCCTTCCTCTGTCTCTCATTCCACTACTCTCTTTTCGTTCTCTTTTCCTCTCCAAGCAAAATCCACTCATTTATATGCTGAGGCTAAACGGTGTTCATTTGTAAGATGGCAAGCGGTATAACACTGGTAATTCCTTCTCACCAATTTCCAGCGCACTTTCCCCTTTAGCTGTCATAAGCAGTGCATTAAGTGAGTGAGGCAAATCCGCTCCCCATTCTGCGCCATCTCTCTCCTTTCTTTTTCTTCCTGCCTGCCGTTTTCCATCACCCACTCGTTACCCTCCCTTCTCCACGGTTGCATGTTGCTGCTGTGAAGATTTCCAACGCATGCCTATTCACTCAACCACCCCCTCCCCACCCCTCCAATTTCCTCTCTCTCTTCCCCTCATTCCTTTCATTTTGCCGGGGTGGTGGAAGCTGAAGATGACACCCCGAGCTCATCAGAACCCTGCCGGCTTTTCACCCCGGAGAGCCGCCCTGAGCGCCAGGCGCAGCATGCTGCACTGCAGATACCTGCCCCACCCCCTGTTGAGTAGCCCGTAGCCCAGAGTGAGGCTGAGCCAGGGGGGATAAGGATTTGGGTGGGGCTAGAGGAGACTGGATGAAGGGATTTGAAGGTGGGGTTACAGCAGGGGAAAGAAGCAGAACAGTGGAAGAGATGAAGGAGGGAGGCTGAGGAAGGGTTTGGGAATGGAGGAAGGATCTGGAAGAAGGAAGAGTTGGGGTGGTGTTGAGGTTGAGGCTTGGGGGTTGGGCTGGAGGTGCGAAAACAGAAGTGCATGAGATTATGATCAAAGTCAAAGTAATAAATGTTTTGCCCAAGAAGGTAGCCTGAATTTCACCAGTCACTGATATCCTACTGGGCCCAGCAGTTGAAACAAAAGCGAGACCAATCAGTGAGCAATGACGGATGGTTCAGATGGTGATATCAGAAACCAATTCAGTGAATAGCTCAGGTCCAACTTGACCCTTAGCAAGCAGCCACCTGATGCTCAGTTTGAATATCTGAAACACAATCAAAGGACAACCCAATGAGTGTCTGCGCTCACCCAGTCAGATGCAGGAAGGAGTCATGTTGATGTACATATCAGCAAGTAAGAGCACTGCTGGTTGAAGGTGATCACTTGTCCAGCAGAGTCATTTCAACTGTAGAGTGTCACAAAATGATTGTCAGTTTGAGGTGTGTGTGATCATGAGGAGCACTAGCAGCACAATAAATTCCAAAACTCACACTACCATGCATCTAGCAAAATACAGATAGCGATTGCCCCAAATCATTGAGAGAGTGATCGCAGACTTACTATGGATGTAATGCGCTAGCTTGTAGTAAGGTGGACTTGCTGTGCTGCACTGGCATCAATTGCAGTTGATAAGGATAGAGAAAATATTCACAGAGGCAGGCTGCAGGGTGTGAGGCCTGGAGAAGGAGTCAGGGCTGGAGCAGGGTGATGAGGGAAGGGCTGGAGGTACAGTCGGTAGTAAAGGGCTGAAGGCAAGAGGAGGTCTGATTCTTCTCTCCCCTCCACTTTCCCTCTGCCTGTCACGCTTACACTCTTTTTCTCTCACCACCACTCCTGGGGTTTTCTTCCTCCTCTTTTATCCTTGACCTCGTCCTCTGAGCTTGTCCTGAGGGCCCTTGTTCCCAGGATGAGGTTGGAGGGGCAGAACTTGCTCGCCCCTCCAGGCCAAAGTACATGAGAAATCCTACCCACCACACCAGCTCTGGTTCCTGTTGTAAGCTAGTACCTAATCACCACAACCGTGACAACAGCCAATCACTGAGGCCGACACAGCTAGGCCAAATGAATAAACAAATGCTGTGTTTTCCCCGTGTTGACAGCCGTTCCATCATGTCATCTAAACTCACCAAACCGTTTTAATGTCTCTGTTATTGTGGGTGAAGCAACACAATTGTGGTGTTGCTGACAGCATAATTATCAGGTAGTTAGTATTATTTTCAGATAACAGGTTTTAAAGTTGTCAAATGAGCAAATCTCACCATGCTTTGTGCTTGTCTTTTCTATATATAGTGATAAACTCCCATAAACAACCAGTATTACAAGATCATTCCAGATCAAATGTAAAATGGTACGAAAACAGGCTTAAACATGTGCTGACCAACACTCAGCCACTGAGCTACCATTTCTCCCACCTTGGCGTTAATGCGTTTGTCGCTACTTGTCAAACACCCACTTGTTTTGAATTTACCACAAGAGTCTTGGCACCGCTGCCTCGTACCACCGGCAATATGGACAAGAGAGCAATCATTGTTTTGTTGTTTAGAGTGCCTCACGAGTTGCTAACTTTTTGAAGGACTTGGCAAGGGTCCCTTTTTTTTTTGCCTCACCCCCCATTTTGATAAGTGGCCAACTACCAGCTTGGAACGAGGTCAACGCAGGCCAATGGATTCAACCATTTCCCCCTCATACAGGGGTGCAAATTGAACAAATATAACATGGAAGTGAGTTCAACTGTTGCATCCGTATATCTACTCACAGATTCAAATTGATCTGATGTACTTAATTTAGATGTGGGAGAACATAAAGGCAAATAATCCTTTTGTTGAAATTCCTCTATAATGTCCAACAACAGAAAAAGCTCACTCTGTGTGGTCTCTTCATGTGTGCCAGTAAGGAGGATGATATGGTGGCATAGGGGTTATATGAATGGGTGTTTGGCTCCACCAAATATGGTTTATAAGGCAATTAGTATTAATAATATAACTGCAATATTTTTGTTGATATTCAACATCTTAAAATTGGATTCTTCTCTTAGAGTTATATAAATAAACCAGCATTTTGAGGTAATGAAACCCACCCATATGTATTTAGTGAGTTACACTGTGGTCAGGAAGGAACCTCTATTTTATCAGAACAACACTACATGACCACACAACAGTATGTGGACAGCTGAACAATACACATATACTGTATGTGATTGTTGAACATGTTATTCCAAAACGAGCTTTAACATGCTTTCCATAAGATTTTGAAACCTGGCTGCAGGGATTTGCTCTCATTCAGCCACGAGAACATTACTGAGGTCAGCCACTGATGTTGGACAATAAGGCCTTGCTGGCAGTCGGCGTGAAGTGAAGCTATATAGATGCCCGTGGCTCAGATGTGCATTGTGTTGCTCTCGCCCTGACCTGGTAGATGACATGGCATCATTATTCTGCTCTCGTTCATTTCCACCAGGAGAACAGAGGTCAGCCTTTCGGACCAGTCCCCCCCGCTAAACGCAAGCCACTTCCATGCTGGGACTGACTTCATCCGTCTGTGGGTGAACTGTGGAAATTGTAATTGTGTCTCTCCGCACCAGTCGGTCTGTTACAGGGGTTTCTACATTTGGACGTCAAATTGAAGGGCTTTTCAATTACTTTCAAGGTCCTGTTTGGTGCTATTTAAGGACTCACATTTAGTTGAGTTTTGCAGGAAATTTAGCTTAGCCTCACTGATAGAAATGGGGTGGACAAATTAAGGGAAACACATGTCAGTATAGCACAATATAGTTCAACAGCACCACAAACTACATCCTCCAAAATGACCATACATAAGGTAGGACTTACTGCAGGACTGTTGTATTGGACTGCATTAGTTTTATCTTGATGTACCTAATAAACTGGCAAATGAGAGTATTATCAAATACTTAATTTTTAAACATCAAGTTACTTCCTAGACATCCTTTAAATTTTGATAATTGTTTAAGGATTTTTCTCCCCTCTCTTCAAGGACTTTCAAGACCAAAAGGAACCCTCTGCTCTGTCTAAATTACTTTTTACTGTTCAGATGAATTTTACTGCACTAAATAATATCAGTGTCAAATCAAATGTTTGACACTGATATTCTTTCTGTTCTTTTATTTTATTTTTTGTATACAGATTATCCTGTTTTCACTACAGTAGTATAGTTAGGTGCTCCAGCATTAAAAGCCTTGGACTGATGAAGCTTCTGTACTTCAGAACCTATCGGCTAAACCCCAAAATGCATGCTGGTCAAACTAAAAATAAGTTGTTTTAATTCCAAAAAATGTCACATTTTGGAGATGCAAAGTGTTATCCAAACAACTGTGCTTGTTGGTTTGTACAACTGTGTCCAGACGCACACAGAAAAACACAAATACTGTTCACAAACTGATTTACACCTCCAAAGAAATGCAAGAAACACACCTCAGAAAGTGACACAGCAGATAATTGAAATTTATTCCCAATTATGCCACACAACAAACAACCAACCCTCCCCTGATGTTGTGTTATTTATTTTTTCTCCTCTTACACTTCTTCCACAGTCGATGAGCGGCGATCGCAGTGCTGCTTTCCTATGGGAGGACTTGTGCTTTGGCACTTGGGTGTAATAGCTGAGAGAGTTAATGTAGCTTAAACAGCCAAACTAATTGTCCCTGTCTCTGTCATATTTGTCTAGTCGAACACTCCTAAATACCACAGCGATTAATTACCTCGCAGCCAGGTATGGGGAGACGGCGTCTATTTTCATTCTCAGCTCTTTATGTGTGTGTGTGTGTGTGTGTGTGTGTGTGCGTGCATCGCGTCTATTACATGTGTGTACACTATACGTGAGTGTGTGTGCATGACAAGAGTAGTCAGGGGAGTATTTGTCCCTCCTTACCACACATATTAATGTGATGACTTGTTTTTACGTCAGGGGGAATGTTTGATGTCACCAAGTGGCGAAGCTTCCCTCTTTGTGATTCTTGTCTTAATTAAAGCTGGGATACAGAGAGCCAAAGTCATGATGTCACTTCCTGTCTAGCCTCTGTTCCACCAGCTTCTGTATTTCTGTCATCAGTCTTTCTGAAAGAATGAAGCGTGTTGCTGGGGTTTACGCTCCATATTCTAAGACAAATCAGCATCCACTGCAGTATGTACTGTTAGAAATTGAAACCTTCATGATTTTAACTAAGTCAAACAGAGATTACTTTGTGAGCACAGAAAAAAACACAGCTCCCATGAAAATTTAAAAGCAGTGCAGAGCGGGTACTTATGTCATTGGTTTTGTCCATATCCATAAAACTCACCAAGCCATTTTTCCACTTTGCTATTATTATAAACATGTCTGAGCTAACCTCGACTGGAAATGAAACATAAAATAAAAGACGATATTAGATGTTTTGGCATAAATTATTGAATCCCTTTCAGTTTGGGCTGAGCCTGTGCAAGACATTTAGGACAGAGTTGGGGGAAGTTCTGATGGGCCTCCAGCAAAAGAAAATTCAGAAAGTAGAACTGTAATATAGAAATAAAACCACATATGTTGCAGGGACCCTTGGATGTGATATTTGAATAAACAGAGCTTATGTTTGCATGAATATCGGTGCAGGGTGCGGAGTGCAGAGTCACATTTGAATCTAGTCAAGTCTTCATTTAGCCCCACTTTGTTTCTTGAAAATTGAAAATTTTGCATTCAGGATTACATTTTAATCACAGAATCTGGCATTGCTTTGTACTGTATGTAATGCATAATGACAAGTGAAGTCTTTCAAGGACTGTTGTCTGCTTGTACTCTGATTACCTTTTTACATTATAAGAAGCTGAGTTAGCAAGAATACAGAAAGGTAGTCTGCTTGCTTTTGGTCTCATGACCCTCGCTTTACACATTGTAGAGGTCCCTGAAGAGTCTCCCATGGAAGAAAAGCAACACCTTCCTCCATGGAGGGAACCCTGGGAAATATAGTTCAAACCTTTCTCCAACCACCTCTCTTGAATGAAGTCTTCTCCAGATAGGAAATGGATGGATGGGAATGTTTTTATTTTCATTCACACTGCCGTCATTGCTGCTTCTTCACTTTGCGTCAGAATTAATGGAAATAAATTCTATCACGTCTGCTCAGCTGTGTAGGATTTCTTGCGGCTCTCACTCTGAGTCCGTTTGTTTTGGGAGTAGTAGTAGTAGTCTGTGTGTTTCTGTACACAGGTGTGCAGCGATCATGCCTACGTGTTGGGGCTTGTTTGCCAAGATCAGAGGCAGGCGCCCCGGGTGTGTGAAGTGTTCCCATCATGCATCGCGCTCCATGCCTGGGCAGCCCACGCCCACTCATCATCCCCACATTAGCGCTCATCTCTCTCCCGCTATCTCTCTCATGCACACACACTCGCTTTTCTTCTTCCTCATTCTGTCTGTGTTTCTCTCTCCCTCTGTGTGATCTCTCTGTTTATGTTTGACCTTTTTGCCGTTCTGCACCGGCTAATGATGGTACAGGGATAGCAGGTGTGCTGCATTAGCCGACTTCTGCCGTGGCGGAACAAATTAGAGGTCCACCAACACCGAAGGCCAACCTTTCACCGCCGATGCTCCCGTTAGTTGCAGACACACCCACAGATGCCCACACGCTCTCACACAACACAGGCAGATATGCAAACTACACCAGCTATACACACACACACACACACACACACGCAAATATACACACTCTCTAGGCTGTCAGATGTGTGCAATTTCAGCAAAATGACACAACCCAGCCACATAATCTTCTCACCTGGAAAAATGGGAAAAGGAGGACAGGGGAGAACGTGGAGGCGAGATATATAATCATGCTTTGTTTGAACAGCTAGCCCAGGTTTACAAATACTATACTCTGCTGATTTTGCATAACTAGACGACAGTGTTGCTTTGACTTTTTTTTTTTTTTTTTTCCCCCCGCAGGGTTATGCTGTGTGTTGAATGTGAAGACTGAAAGACAGATCCACAGAGGGAGAGACAGAGATTGCTGCCTCATGCACATGCACACACAAACACACATGCGTGCATCCTTCCCCACATTACAATACGCAAAACACCGGCTTGTCTCCCACTACCTTCCAACTAGCCGCTCCACTCTGACTTTGCAGAGTCAAATCCAAGCAGGCATCCCCCGGAAAAAATATCAAAGGGGAATATCAGCTTGATTCCCCGGTCCCCTGCTACTGGTGAGGATTTGTGAGAGCCAGTTTGTAGGTTTGCCTGAATGCAGATATGTGCACGTGTTGTGTTTGTTGTTGGAGGACGGGGGGCAAACATAAGAAAGTGGTCTTCTGTTTTTGATTTGGGTGTAATCTGTGAACACGGAAAGACAGAACACCTTTAGCCGGGGAATAGCTGATCTCAAGGCCATTAAATAATTGTCATTGCTTACAATGCATATGTATTTAATGAAGACATTTGTCTGATAATTCTAGTTCAGCATCTCTACGCTGCAAATCCAGATACATAGTGTGAAAAAAATGATTACGTGAAACATTCACTATGGGGGAAGTGAAATTACAAGTTGGCCTGTTTTGTATTGCTTATAATAATGATAACTACAAATAAACACATTTTGTTGAGGGGTATCTCTGGTACCAGATGTGTAAATGATGCACAAAAAAACATGCATGCGCCTTATCCCACACATAACTGAATGTGCAGTAACGATGCATGTACCTCACGCACACACTCTTGAGCAAATTGAGGGTGATATGACAAGGTGGAAAATAAAAGATATTGGTGTAGGTTGTTAGCCAATTTCACTGATGTTTTTTGTAACTGTTTTGCAGTCTGCACAGGGATTAATAATATTCCAATCAAAGGCACATTTATACACTTAATTTTGATTCATTACTTTTGTGATCAGTATTGTTATTTTTTTGATGGTTTGGAAGTACGGTACGTGTGATGAATTAATAATAATACAGGTGCTACAAGTAGCCAGGGCCATGCGTAAGAACCGTTCTTTTCACTGACAGGTCTTTAGATGGGTTTATATTGTATTTGATGCAGGGTTACCAGCAGTCTCACCATACGTACCTATGGCACAGGTTTCTATTAATAGCTTAGCGAGGGGTAGCTTGGTGTGCTCTCTATGCAAAGAGGTGATTTAAGAGTGTGTCTACATTCATTTATGGCTAGCTGTAGGAGTGGAAATCAGACTTGTGTGCCAAGCTTTACCATGATTCCTCACCAGATTTATAAAACAAAACCATGTGTATGCACGACTATAAATCTGACATAAAGACTTCTGTTGTGCAAGTGTTGTCTGGCCCCTGGTACTCCGTTTTTCCCTGCTGAGACAACAGAATATTTGCAGCCCCTGTCAGGATGTACAGTATAAGCAAGGAAATTCCTGAAGGTGTAAGTAGACAACAGAGGCCATGTCCCATCACAAGTTTTGACGCCACAAAGAATCAAACCCATATATGTTTACAGATTACTAGTAATGGCCGAGGGAAGGCCTCCAGCCCAGAAATTGTACAATCAAGTGAGATGTTAACATCAATTGTAGCCTTCACACACAAGCTGCCCCGAGAGACGGGTAAAAAAGGGACAAGGAAAATTAAACACACACTAGATGGGAGGGAAATTGCCCTCCGCTTGCGGTGTTGCAACCGCTTCACCTCTGCAAATGAGCACCTTTAGCTCAGGGGGGGAAAAAAAGACCTTTTAAAAACCTGGAAATCTTTTTCCTTATTTCCTTCTCTGTCAACCTTGGCCGAAGTGCTATTCTGTTGTCTGTCATCAGGCTCGCTCTATAACTGTCATTACGGCAATCGGCCCCGGTGGTTAATGTGTTTGTCTGTGTACACAAGTCAGAGGCGGCCCGCGGTTGAATGACACCCAATCTACATGTAGCGGGATTGCCTTTTGGTCTGGAGGGAAATGGGAACCTGCCTTCTTCCTCTTAATCGGACATCTTTGACTGATCCGCCCCTCCGCCGCTGCTGCACGCACACACTCGCACTTCTGCTGATTGACACGCGATGAAACACCTCTCCAACCTCGCCCTCCTTCTCGTAACAGCTATAAAGTTGTGTTCAGTCGTCAAGCCGGGCGCTGAGGACGACTGAAAGCTTGACAGGTCGACTCTTGGCCTTAATGGGCAAACACGCATTGGGGGCTGACGCGTTTGTCTCTATTTTGAGCGCCCGCTCTGAACCGCAGGAACTTGCCGGGGCTTGGAGATGAAAGGCAAACAGCAAAGAAAGGCTTGAGGGGAGTCTTTCGCTGCTGCTCTTCTACTTCTTGTTGCTTCAATCTAAGGTTCAAGTGGGACGTTGGAAGAACAGAGGGGGGTACGCCTCCAGAGACTGTTCGCAATGAAAGAGTGCAAGAATTGTCTGCCCAAGGCTTCTACCTCTTCATCAGCAAGTTGATTCCAAGCAGACGTAACACACTGCCCACACTGTGAGAGGAATAGTGTGTGTTTTCTGAGGGAATCCAGTCCCCTAGGACTCCAGGGTTTTCCAGGCAGACAAGTGGGCTTTTCCACAGATTTGTGTGCGCGAGTTTGTGTGTGTGCTCACGCGTTGGGGATATTTTTCATCCATGCAGGCCCCAGGAAGCAGCGGTCTGGCCGGGGATCAGCAGTGCGCCTTAGGAGACACCTCTATGGGAGCAGTGTTTGGCCACTGGAACCAGTCTCTCACACACACACACACACTTTGTTTCAGTCACACTTTACATTCAAACGCACACGTAAATACACTAATGGACATATGCACACACAGAGATTTACCCCCTGGCCACCATCCAAACACATACGTACACACATGCAGCCTGACCACAAACCATATATCACATTACAGTGCCTCAAATCTAGTCTGAATCCCTCCAGAGGACAGAAAAATATCTGATCTGGGCAAAGGTTAGCATGTGGGCCTCTATGGTGGAAGGTCTCAATGTTTCCTGCCGGAAGGAGAGATTCCCCCTGTAACATAACTAAATAAACACCTAATTGCTGCTAAAATAAACATTTGACAAGCCCCTATCCCAGCAGTGAGATATACGGTGCTATAAATGCTGAAAATGCTAAATTCATTTGTGGTTCTTCCAAGCTCTTAAAGCTTAACTCTAGCCGCTTTAAACATTATAATAATTAATAATGATTCTGGACAACAGCCAATCACCAATTGCTTCCCCCTAGAGTAAAGAATGTGTTGCTTTTCAGTGTGCACGGCTGCATTTCAGTCCAACAGGGCCAACAGATGCTCCAACAAATCAATTCCAACTTTACTTTGGCAGGAATCATGCAAAGTGACATGACTGCCAAGTAAAAACACAAAGAATCCGAGCAAATATAGGTGAAATCTAGGTTCTCTGGCTGTGTAAAAGATGCACTAGGCTCAGAGCAATACCAGTGTTAGTTAGTTTTTTAGACTCAAGTTGTACAGAGCTAATTGTTTTTTGTCACAGGGCTAAATAACTCTAAATATTTCATGTTTCCATTTGAATTGTGTTCATGTTCAGGATGTGAAAGCCTCTAAAAAAGCATCATGAACATCATGGAATACTAAAACTAAAACGCTCGACATCCTAACAGAAGTCCTATAAGGCAGAGTGACCCAGTGCACCAATCAAATGTCTATCAAAGAGCAAATGCTGGGAACCATTATGATTTAAAAGAAAAGATTAACGAAAACCATAATCTGAGTTGTGCTGAACTGATCGTTTAAGGCATTTGTCAAGCAAAAATGCCAAACATTCACTAGTTCCAGATTCTCCAATGTGATGATTGGCTTCTGTTTTCTGTTTAAAAGAATTATAAGTCTGGTCAGACAAAACAAATCAAACTCAGACTCTGGGCATTTTCATTCTCTGTTTTCAGTCATTTTGTTGGACTTAACAAGTAAGTAATAAAAAAAAAAAGATTTGTCACATTAATTGATGATGAAAATAATAACAACGTGCAATCATTGATCATTGGCATGTAGACCATTGCCTCCAAACCTTTTTACCTTCTCAGACTGGTTTATTTGAAAGTCCTAAAAGGTTAAAACTATCCAGTATTTCGCAAAAAGCCCAATTATGATAAATGTAGGAAAAGATGAAAAGATGAAAGTATGTTTCTTCTTCTTTCTTACCCTGTTAATCATCTTGCAACCCATATCTTGTGACCCTATAGATAAATAGTTGCCACTTTCTAAATACAGTAAACAGTATATACAAAAACACAGTCCTATCTACATTAATGCAATGTTGCATGCGGTGAGATTAAAATAATTATGGTGAAAACGTCACAATATCACAATTCAGCTCACAGTTACATATTAACAGTACATGCTACAGGGGGTTGAAGCAGTTCAGTTTTAAAATTAAACTTCTGTTTGATTGCTTTTCTCCTACTTCCCTTGCTTCAACAGGCGAACCCTATTCTACACAGAGCACTAATATTGATATCACACAATTGATATTAATGAAAACATATGGAATGCAGCTACAGCTGCACATTCATGCACCGCAAATGTACATGAGGCGTTCTCTGCGAAATGAACCAAAGCCTGGCGAGCGCTTTGAAATTAAATGCTATGATTTGTTTGAGGTGCAGTGCATTACACCTGATTGTGTGTTTGCTCATGTGTGCTGAAGACGCGGCTAATGAGGCATTACTGGCGAGGGAAACCCAATCGATCGCATGCTGTCGCCGGACAATGCTGATCAATTGTACTGTATTGACTGCATTTCCCCCTCATTAGCTTCTATGAGCTGTGTGTGTGTGTGTATGTGTGTGTGTGTGTGTGTGTGTGTGTGTGTGTGTGTGTGTGTGTGTGTGTGTGTGTGTGTGTGTGTGTGTGTGTAGCGGGGGAGGTGATGTGTGTTTTGGGTAAACACACTCAGGTGGCAGTGCAGGCCTGTGCCATGTCTCTGCTGTGCTATGTAGGCTGGTAGCAGGCATGGGGGCACTGATTACTCTTATTAACACGGAGGGTGTCAGGCACCGGTCCAAATGGCACCAAAGCGACTGTTAGCTCACACACACTTGCGCGCACACACACACACACTCGCAGAGCCCGTTCGAGTCAAGAGCCTGAGACAAGAGTCCCAGCTGAACCCTGCCGTTAGGCTCTATGTGTTGCCATGAGCTCAGGAGGAGATCTTTGTAGTGAGCTGTCAGAGTTTTAACGACTAATATGTTGTCTCATTGCTCTCTGAAGCAGAAAAAAAACATGCTTTTTGCCAAATCCCGTAAGGAATATTTCAGTTGGAGAAGCTAGAAAGAAAGTGGTTTCTCATATCTATATTTTGGGTTGGGCTACCCTTCTTTCCTCCTCCTTTTTTCCCCCATCTCCCTCCTTCTCCACCCGCAGCTGACCATTGAAAAACCATCCCATGAAACCATTTAGGGGCTTTTTGGTCCACGGCCAAGTTTCACAAAACGCTTTCAACTCTGTGAATTCACAATGTACCACTCAGCCTGGCAGATACCGTGCCAGGGTTCATGCATTCACACTGTTCATTGTGTTGATTTCTTTATTGTTTCTTTTATCCGGAGGGTTGAAGAGTGCATCGCTTCGTCCTTCCTGATATTGTGGTCTAACTTTTACAGTATAATTTACACAGCTACACCCCACAGCAGAATTTCCTATGTTTTATCAGGGTTTAGGAGGTGATAGCGTTGCACACTCTCATTTTGTTGTCAGTCTTCCAGCATGGCAACATGGCCCTCCTAACCATTTATACTCCTAAAATGCTATTTATTAACTTTTGTCCACAACTTCTCCTCCAGAACCAGTCACAGGCCTTTACTTTAAAGTAAAATGTATCCTTGTTTATCTCTCCTTTCCTGTCTCTTTCTTCAGGTCACAGCTGATGACATTAGCTCCTTAGCATTGTTAAACATATATTTAATTGATTTAATTTATTATTTTAATTGATTTTGTAATTTCGGTTGTGTTTGACTTCAAAAACATGATGAACATGTGCTTTTGTGTGTAAAAAATAAACCAAAATCCACATCCTGTTGAACTAGCATAACATGCTAACATATTTCCACTGGAGCTACAATAGAGGTTGACACCAGAAAATGTTTGGTGTTACTCTGCATTCACGGGAAGAACGGGAAAACCTACAGTCACACAAATCACTCCTAGGTAATGAACCCCATCACCAGACATGTTGTGACACCAGACAGAAATGAAGCTTTAATTAGCTGTTAGCTAAATTAGCTATTTATCATGTTAGTTACATGTTTGTGGTAGTTTAGCTAACAAGTGAAACCGAGATGCAAAAACGTCTTTTTTTCAGTTAGCTAAATCATTGTCTTGATATTATCATTATCACAGCATTTCATATTAATGTCACTGCTTTTAAGGTAATAACTGATACTTAAGGGATATTTCCACTGTTTACAGATCAGTTTCTACCCAAAATAAAGAAAAAACAGAATAGAATTCTGCTTCAAGACAGTTTTGAGTTAATATGCTGTTTTTCTCAACTGCTTAAACTTGCTGCAGGTTAATGGATCAACTCAGAAATTTAGTTGTACATTTGCGCACTTGAATCACTTTGCCAGTGGATTTTCATCTAATCTTCATATTAGTGTGCAGTTTGACTGCAGGGTGAAGTGAGTTTAATGAACCTTTCCTGAACCCATTCACTACCACTGGACATTCTGAAATAATTCAGTTAGTGAAAAGAATGAAGCTTCCCACCACCCTCACTCGGTATAACTAGTTTTATCCCCACTTACAAATAACCTACAGCTGGTTTATTGATTGTTTTTGAAAGGCACTCTGGGAAATGTAGGAAATCACTCAAGGAGACTAAAATTACACTTCATCACAAAATAACTCGTGCTCAGAGGGGGACGGCAGAAAATTACGGTTGTACTCAGCTCCAAGAGAGAAGTTTGGCTGCACCGGAAAGCTCCCAGCAGGAAGTGTGTTTAACTGAGTGTGAAGTAGGGCGTCGCTTAAAATCAAGCAAGCATTGCTCAGCAAACCTTCCTCAGATAAATTAACGTTGGAGAAAAAAAAATGTATAAGATGCGATGTTCGTCGCTGCCTCTTCCATGTTGGTTCCACAGTGCCTGTATCAGGAGAGCCCAGCTCCCCGACTGTAAGATGATTGGCTTCCACAGAACTTATTAAACATAATTGCAAACTAATTAGTACAGCGATGGCTTGGCACCTCCGTCTAGTGCCAGACACTCAATGTGGGTTTACAACATGCATTTAAATTTTACACTAATTACCAATCCCTGATTAATTCATGACTTGGGTGTGCTTTATAATAGTTATTAATAGGGCTGTATAGATTAGATTAAGAATTAATTTCCAAATAAAAACCTGGCATTACATGCATGGGGAACGCCATGTGTTGCAGAGCAACCTGTGCACGCTGATGTATGTGTTGTGTCACAATGCATTGGTAAAGCACTTTGATTTAACAATCAGGTTTGCTTTTGTGGGGCGGCAATTTGTATGAAATCACTTGATCTAATGAGGATTTGCTTCAAACTGCTCCTCTAATGAGCCTTTGCGTCGAATCTGCTATTGAAACAACTGACTGCACCCACAAAACATTGCTAATAATGCAAAGAAAGATTTTAATTCCAATCTTCACAGCCCTACCTGCCACGCCTGCCCTAATTATATAGACGACGTATCGCTTTGTCATCACGCCATCCTCCACCCTGGCTGGCGGTTGTAGCCCTACCGGATGGTGACCTGCGAGGTTCTCCATCTTGCTCTTGAGGGATTAATCCTGGCCCACACGCCTTGTCCTTCTCTCCAATAACTAATGGTCACAGCATGGACCTCACAATGTTTCCCTAATTTCCACTAATTGAATGGTCGTTAGCAGCCACAAGCCTTGGCACTAGAGCATGCGTGGGTGGGTGGGTGTGTGTGTGTGCGAGTATACGGACATGCATGTATGCGGCTTCATCTAACTACACGTTTGCCTCCACATGCACGTGTATCAGTGTATTTGCTCAGCATCAAATGGCCTGGCACCGTTTGGAGGGCGTGCAGGGCACCGGTGGCACAGGGAAGATCATTAATTCGCCCTGCCTCTCTGCACGGCTTATTTTGATGTTTTTGTAATGAGCGCCTGCTAGGGAGGGTAAACAGCGAGAGTCGTCGCGGCCCCTTTGATGTCAAATGATGTGAGAGGCAATGAGGGTGGAAAAGACGTGGAGGAGCAAGGTCTGAGGAAGGAGTGGATGCTGTGAGGCCCGCAAGGAGCGGCGAAGATGAGGAGAAATCGCTCCTAGGTCGAGTGGCTGCTGGTGATTTCCTGTCACACACACAGGAAGGTGTGAAGAAACTAAGTTGGGTGTATGTGTGCTTGTCATGGTTTAGGAGAATAAGCGCGTGTCTGTGTGAGATCTGGCTTCATGCCTGTTCAAACTGAAAGAGCCCTGAGATATGTAAAATCTCTTGGATTTGAAATGAACAGGGATTAAGTGTTGCTTTTTAATTGTAAAATGTAGTCATTGGTGGGTGGAGCTACGAATCAGCCTTCACATGTCAATCCCAACTCAAGGTCTATTTATAAGCTTTTTCTGGGGAATTTAACAGTATCACATTGTCTTTATTAGTGGATTGAGTGATGAATACCATGAAAGCCTTTAAAAATTAAATAAGTGGTCAATTTCAATATAATAAGGTGAACAGGTCCATCTACTTGACAACTGAGCAAACTCCACCCACTGATGAAGACTATGTGATATGGTTGAAAGCTGTGGAAAGAGGTAGTGAAAGAGGTATGAAATGATTACTTAAAAGGCAAATATATGGGAAAATATGCAAAATAAGTGCCAAATCCATTTTCCTAGCTTGAAAATTAGTTTGAGGAGACACGCAAACAGGTATTATGGATAGCAAGGATGTAAGTTAATATCAAATCATGCTGATGAGCAGTGTGAGTGAAGTTTGGTACCTAAAAGTTGGCAAACCTTTGCTGTGTATGTCTAAAAATGGCCTGTCCAGGTCATAGATAAACATAATCCCCATACACTGTAATTTTGCTCAGTAACAGAGTACCTAACATGGTAACGTGTATAAATGGGGGTACATTGTGGTCTGTCTGCACGTGCCGAACCATAACTTTCCACCTCGTCATATAAATTTGTTTGTAATTCCACACACACACACTCGCTCAATAAATTCAAAGTTCCAGGTAAAATTGCAACATGCACTTCCAAACTCTTCAAGTAAACAGCTTCAGGGTAAGCAATAACGATTACTTAGAGTTGGAGATTGACAATTTTCTAATGTTAAATTTGTTTCATCCCTTTCTGCCCCAGACTTGCATCGGCGTCTCCATGCAGTTTAATTTTAGGTCGGAAAATATCAATGGGTAAAGTGGGCTCTTGATGCTGGGGTGACTCACCGAGAAGGTTCTCCTTTCAATCAGTCGCCTCCCGCCAAATAGCGCTTCCCTCCTTTCCTCAGCCATTTTGCTTTTGATTCCTCTCTTTGTCAATCTTTGTAGTGTTTCCACTCAGTCCACTTGTACCTTTTCTTTACCATCTCCCTCTCCTCTTTCTCCTCGCACTTACCGTGCTACCGCCGATCCACAATTAGACCCCTCCGCCACTGTTTACCGGAATGGCGTGCTGAGGCCCCAGCTGAGGGTGACATCAGTTTCCTGTTATACCACAAACAAAAGGACCTTTTTGAATGATGAGCTGTTATTATGTAAATGGCCTCTGACTGATACTGTCTCAGCAGAGTCCCAAAGTCCAGTGAATGCTGCTGCTGATAGTCATCATTTTCATGATTGCAGGGACCTCAGAGAGGGGCGAAGAGGGGAGAAGTGACTGGGGGTTACGCTGGATGAGTAGGTCTGTTTACGGTGTGTGATTGACCCCCATATGGAAAACATAGCTTAGTGCCCTCCTCTCGTTATAATGGATTGACTTTGAGCAGTATATTTCAGACGCACTTGCGCTCAAGGTTAAGAAGTTGCTGGCAATTTGAGAATCACATGAAAAATAGACATTATAGCTTTGCTGGTGGATTTATCCCAAATCTTTCAGGCACCATCGCTCATATTAAAGCACTTTGCATTAGAAACATCGCATTTGAACGCATTTCTACATGAATTTCAGTTTACTCATACTCGTGAAAACAGTTATATAATGTCTTCTGTGCCTCTAGAGGAGCTTTATCAAGTGTGGGGAAAAAATAAGCTCTCTTCTGGGTGCCCAAATGTTATGGAAGTCCAATACTAAATAGCTGGATTCGACCTTTAAATAAATGTGAAATAAAGTTTTGTTTTCAGTATTTTCTGCAACATTTAGGCTTTAGTACTGCAAGATGGAGAACATTCCTATAAACAATGGTCTAACTCTGTGATTCACAACCTTTTTTGCCTTGTTATCCCTTTAAAACAAAGCTACTTGTGACCCCTTGTCACAGGCTGCATATGTCTACGGGTTGTGAGAAGTTGAACCAAAGAGTCATTGTTCCTTCACAGATTCTTTTATTTGAATCAATATTAGGTATGTAAAGGTAAAAATCATAAGAATACAGTCATTTAGAAGAAAAAAAAGAACCTTTGCTATCCTCTAATCATCCCGCTACCAGTCAGACTTAACTCGGAATCCAATGGTGGGGTCCCAGTTCTCAGGTTGGCAACCACTGCTCCAATTTTGTTTATGGATTGCAGAAAAATTTGCAGTTCAGTAAAAAGTGCAACTTCTCTAAGTAGCACAATGCCTGTCTGTCTGTCATGAGTCCATAATGAGATACTGATAATATTGTTGCTGCATTCCTGTGGGCTAAAAACTGTTTTTAATTGATTTTCAGCAAATAAAACCTAGGTGGCCCTACAGAAAAGGCCCAGCATGCAAGGATGTGCATGCATCAAAGTACAATCTAGCCTTCTGTGTATTCTTATAGCCTTTATTGGTGTGTGTGTGTGTGTGTGTGTGTGTGTGTGTGTGTGTGTGAGCTTGTCTAGAGTGAGTTGTGTTTGTGTGTATGCCTTTTTAAAAGTGCGTGTGTGTGTGTGTGTGTAGGCCTGTGTGGTTGCAGTGACTCACTCTCCCTGACCTCCGCGCTGCCCACACACACACAAAACATAGAGAGAAGCCCGGCACTAGCTTTGTGCTTTCTCATCAGCTGACCTCTGACCCCTGCCAGCAGCCTCTCCGACGTGGAGCTGAGCCGTATTAACCTGGACCTCTTCTGTTTCCAAGCACAATCATCCAGACCGCATAACAACTGTGGCTGCCGAATCCGTCGCACCGCCGCTTCTCGCCATCACGCAGGGTAGATGTGTAATAATACATGCGTGCTCACACCACAAATAGGCACACGCCGCTGTACGGCACACCTTCGCAGGGAGATCAGGGTGTGGGGGGGGGCTGTGATGAATATGAGGAAGAGGGGGGTAGTGAATGGTGTGTGAGAAAGAGGTGTTGTTGTAGACGAGGTGTGTTCATATTCTTCACTTTATTGGGTCTCAATATTCCCCAGCATGGGGGTTGTGGGCATGTCCATGTTTGATCACACACACACACACAGTGAACAAAATCTTAATATTTGCTCTTTCCAATAAATAGACTGACCAGATGAGTCCACGTGATGATGAGTCCAGGTGATGATTTCATATGGAATTTGTCTGTTAAGTTGTGTATGTGGCCATGACCAAATCTGAACACTTAGTTTCTAGTTAACAAGATATTTTCATGTCATAATGGCATATTTTTCCAACTGATTTAGATCTAAAAAGAGACATTTTCTCTTATGAATACATACCAACTTATATTTGTTTTCATTTTAAAAGAAAATGATCCAGTCAAAGCTGCCACTTGAGTGTCAGCTGCTGAATGGTATTGCACTCATAGGCTGTGTTATCGGAAATGAGATGAACCCCGACCACAAAAAAATCTAAGTATATGGTCATCTTCCAAAGCTTCTTCTTGATTATGAGTGACAAATGTGAAACCATGACCAGTACAGCACTGGAAGGAGGACTTTAACAAATGAATGATTGTGATTTGTCCTACAACAAACAGCCTAACTCACCTTAACTTCACCAACGAGCTACATGATCTGGAAGTAATGTGACTACTTGTGATACCTTAGTTCCTTAACTTAATGAGTGACTTGCTGAAATTATTATATTAGTGTGTTGATAATGTGCTGACTGAAGATGAGATTATAGGGCATTCCATCCATCCATCCATCCGGTTTCTGACGCTTATCCGGGGCCAGATCGCGGTGACAGTAGGCTAAGCAAGGTAGTCCAGACGTCCTTTTCCCCCCCAGCAACGTTTTCCAGCTCCAGCCAGATGACATATATAATCTCTCCAGCGTGTTCTGGGTCTACCCCGGGGTCTCCTACCAGTTGTGGCTGGGCTCGCCCTTAGAGAATAGGGTAAGGAGCTCAGACATCCGGAGGGAGAGCCGCTCCAGCCAGTTGAGGTGGTTCGGGCATGTGATCAGGATGCCTCCTGGGCGCCTTCCTTTGGAGGTTTTCCAGGCACCTCCAACTGGTATGAGTTTGTCTGATATGTGTGATAAAAAAATTGTGGACACAGTAGTTTTGTGTTTTGCCCGTCCAATGGTCACGGTTGCGCCAAAGGCATTATGACAGGAAAGTTTATCCCAAATTATTTTGTTATGACTTTAAAAGAAGAATATCACGACCACTGCCAGCCCTGATGACAAAAGCACAAAATGAAAGATGAGCAAACAATCAAAACAAATCTTTACGGTCACACCTCCTCACTGATCAACACTGTCCCACACAATCACGGCACACTCACCTGCCTATCCTCCTCCACTCAACAACTGCAGCTACACAACCATCATCTTAAATACTTAAAAACACGCATGGACCTGGACACATACAGCAACAACCGACACACACACACACACACACACACACATACTCTCACTCTCCCAGCCAGACCAGTATTTATGAAGCTGCCCGCCCGCCTATCACTTCCCCAGCCCGGGCGAATGATTTTCTTTGAGTGCTGTAACTATCATGTCACACCATGTTGTCATTATAGTGATTGCCGACGGCCCTGATAACCTCCCTGCGGTGATTTGTACCATTGAGGAGTAGTTCCATTTTTCTCTCTTTCTCTCTGTACTCTCGTTCTCTCCTCTCATCTTGATTGCGGCAGCTCCCATCAGCACCCTCGCCCTGTTTGTAGTCGCGGTGAAAGAGATCTCTCCTCCATGCGCAACATTTCATCTGCCAGCCGAGGGGAGACGCAACTCCATCATCCTTCTCCGCTCCCTCCACCCCACCTCCTCTCCTCTCCTTTCCTCTCGCGTCACTCTTTTCCCTATCTCCCTTTTTTCTTCCTCACACACTCCAGCTCAGTCAGAGCTCCCTCCCTCCCAGTCCCTTTCACTAAACTCTTTACCCTACCTCACATTCCCTCTGTCTTTCTCTGTATCCCCTTTCATTTCACAGAAAGCATCAGCCATCTCCTGGCATGATACGGCTTGCCATCAGCACTGTTTACCGCCCGCCTTTGATAGAGGAATCAGCTCTCCCCTCCCTTTTCTCTCCCTCGTAATCTTTGTTTTCTCCCTCCTTTATTTCGCCCCCCCCCCTCCTCCCCCCCTTTCACGTAAGTTGTCATTTGTTGCCCATTGTCTCGGTGGTATTTAGTGGCGGGAAGATTAGGCAGCTGTGAATGGACTGCAGCTGTCTGTGCTGGATTAGGGGAGTTTAATCAAAGTATTTTCTAATGCGCCTCGTAATGATGATCCATAGGGACGGAGGCTCTTTAACAGATAATGATAGCTAGGCTTGCTGCCGGAGATGACTCGCTTGGAAGCACCACAGTCGCCGTCTTATTGTTGCTTTATATAGGCCCGGCTTTGCAATAAGAACGTGCTACATAACACTCAGTTAGCCAAAACTGTCACCTTCCAGGAAACAACAGGAGTTAGTTTGGATACAGCAAGCTCCGAAGGGTTTGTTTTGATGCACTGCTGCTTTGGAATATTTTGTTTTTATAGTTAAATGTCACTTTTGATGCTCTGACACAAGTCTTTTCTTTGTGTGAGCACGAAAACAGTGGAAACAGGTGTTGATTGGCCCCTTCCAGTTACAACTCTGGTGTTAATGATATGCTTCCTTTGCTTGACACAACCAAACTATTGTTCGTGTACTTGGCTTTCTTCTGGACTTGGCTTTCCTCAGTGTCTATGGTGTGTTGGTGACAGAAAATACGATTTAATAAGCCTCTCAACCCGTCTGCCAGCATGTTCAAATTTAGTGTAGACTTATGTGCAGGTAGCCTTAGTCAGCATAAATGTATTCATTTGAATCTGGAACAATTTTGTAGTTTTGTTCATCCCTTTTTAATGCACATGGTCTACATTTCCAGCATTGCAGAGAGTGGTGTTTTCCTGATAACTGCCATTTTACTACTACTGATATAGTGCAATAAACGGAATCCAAAAATTGCGTTTATAGCAATGATTTTACATTAATGTAACCGACTCTCCATTTCAACCTCACCTCAGAGGGCGGATGGGTGGATTGATTGGAAGAGAAAAGTAAATATTTGAATACAGTTGTCTGGCATCCTGACAACATGAAACATTCATTTGGATCAGATATTCAAAATATGTCAAAAGTGAATTGAATCACAGTCCAGCTGAACTGGCTCGCAAAATCAGTGCCAGGGGTGAAAGAGGAAACAATGTTGCTTACTGAACACTGAAAACAAAATTATTAGATAATTAAACCTGTAAAAGGGTTTCCAACTTTTCATACACAACACACTTCTCATAGTTTTTTCTTTGTTTGCCATTTGAGCTTAGTTTCAATGAGATGGTTTCTCTTTTTGAATGACAATTCTGCCCATAATGGCACACAAACCAAAACATAACCAACATCCAAGTCATTTAAACACATTTTTCTCAAGGCTAAGGAGTAACAAAACACTCTAATGTAACACAGATGGAAAGTTTATCCTCTCTGAGATGAGTGCACTGATTTCATTTGACCCCGTCAGTGACGTGGATATTTACCTTCCTGCCGAGTTCTGCTAAAGTTGAGGAGAATAGTGTGTCTTGCTGGTTTTAAATTTAGCTAGTAGTCTAATACCTTCTCTTGGTTGTATCTGAAAAAAACATCAGCAACTGTTTGATAACCCTAAATCTAAAAGCTATTGTGTTTGTACTTAGTGTTGATATGTGACAGAAGAGAACTGAAGGCGAGGCAGACCAGTGCCGCTCATACTGGCATAAAACACAACATGTTGTCCTCTTTCTTTGGCTCTGAACTACCACTTTACTCATCCTACTCCAACCTCGCACATCAGTTACAGTCCACGGCTATTAATGGACTCGTCTACCTCTTTAAGGACACTCAGAGTAGTAGTGAACACTCAGGAAGTCCAATTGTATTCTTTGAAATTGAGCTTTTACTTTTTTTGCAGCTAATATGAGGCTCCGGTTTTAAGGGCAGGTCATCTTATGGTACAGAAACTGCACAGGAAGATTAGCAGAGGAGGTAATTGAAGCAACATGGTGGACAACTGTTGAGCATGAAAATAGGCCATAAATGTGAGTATTATTCCCAAAACTGGGGACTTCATGGAGGTAGACTTAATACCATAAAATACATATAGTTTACTGTACCCCCCTGGATTGTTGAGACTATTTTCCAATATATTTTTAGTGACATTTATAATTAAAAACTGCATCCAGATAGACAACAGCAGTACATATGTAAGCTGTATTTCCTTTACTTCGTACTGTATATGTTAATTAAGCATAGCTGTCTTGGGGATACGGTGCGTGGCTACACCAGAGGCAGAAGGGGCTTAAAACCAGCAAACAAACAAAAAAAGGAGAAAATATTCGTCACCAACTTTAACGTCAAAACATTCCTCAAATCCACCTCGGCGACTTCCTGGACTGCGTAACTGAAATAGCACCCCAACAGAGCCGGCATATGGAGCTGATCATCTCACAGCCAGCTTGACTTCATTCTGCGCCTTTATTAGTAATCATTACAGCTAAAGAGAGATGATATCTGTAGCAATAGGAATGAAATTAGGATGCAGTCTCTCAGTATGCCTATTAGCCTTGCAAAGGTGTTTGTGCTGCCATTTTTCTATATGTTGACTGCATATATATATATATATATATATATATATATATGTTACTCTTATGTGACCTTTATTTGATTTGATTTAAAAACTAAATGGTTAGACTGGGAATCCATTCTTTTGTTTCCACTCTCTGTATTTTTCTAGTACTGCTACGTATTTCCACCTTTCACAAGAAACAGAAAGGAAGTAAATAGTGGTGAGATTTTCCTAACATTCAGGACAGCTCCTCCATTCGACTATCTGCCTTATCTACCTGCAGTATTTTGACAGTGCGGCGCAGTGTGTCTCAAAGAAATTGTGTCTGCGCAAAGGAAGTGGCGGGGAGCTTGGCGTGTCTGGTGCTAAACTCACAGCAGAGCACGTCGTGTTGTGATATGACCTGGCGCTGACTCGCAGATGATGGAAGACAAAAAAACTCACACTGAGACGAGAGAAGGAGGGAGAGAGAGAGGAGAGAGGGTCTTTTTAAACTCGAATGTTGTCTAATGAGAAAAGAGAGAGAGAGAGGGAGAGAGAGAGAGAGAGAGAGGGATCAGAGATGAAGGGAAGCCGCCTCTCCGTGGCTTCCTCCTCCCTCCCATACGCACGGAGGCCCCATGCTGCTCGAGACAGATGCTGGGGGAAACAGCGAGGCATGTTGCTACTGTGGCTTGTTTCTCAATCAGAGGCTTAACTCAGCACCTAATACACACACACACACACACACACACACACACAGTATCTTGGCACAAAGATAAAATTTGTGTGCACATACACACTCACACACACACACATACACACATCCTGATAATATCCGTTGAGATGTGAGATTAAAAACGCTATAGCTCCACCTGTTCTTTGCCATAACAGGTGCCTGTGATAATTATTTCACCTCTCTCTGATGAGCCTGGCTCACACTAGACAGCACGCAACTGTAGCAACCAGAACATTTCATTAAACTATTGCTTTGTAATTACTGTATGAGATTTCTATTTGATCCCTTTATCAGTGCAAATACAGTTTTCTTGCCAAAACGAACAACGCAATGCTTTATTCTTGCTATTTGAGAGTTCCTTCCTTTTTTTTTTCCAGAAGCCAACAGATGGTCAAGTGTCGAAGGTCACTGTTTGGCTTTGAGGTAACAGCCTTCTTTAGGAGGGGCAATCTGTGTGTTCAATAAGCCAGAGACCTGGTGAGTGCGCAAAATTGATTCAGTCCTCAACGGCGCGCTGCTGGGATCCGCACTCCCGCGACTTCCACCTCGCCTTGGTTATCTGCAACAGTTATCAGCTCTAATCGGATGTCAGTCTCGTGCCCTCATAGACAATAGGCGTCGCGAAATCAAACTCAGCATGCAGAAGAGGACAAGGAAAAAGGTCAAGGCGTGGCCATCTAAGAGGAAATATATGCATGTTCTCCTAACGATAGATAAAAGAAGACTTTTTGCACACTGCTGCTAATGCAAATGCAGAAAACCTTTGTGACACTGTAATTTGCAGGGGGTGGCAGATGAAAGCAATGCATCACATACCAAACCTATGATCAATCTATTCTTAGTTGATCTTTTATAGAACATATGGTTCTCAACCTGCAAGAACTTTCCAGGAACCTCTCTAGGAACTCAGGAACTTAGTGTGTCATGGCGACAGCAATCATCTGCATCTTCTATTTAATTCCCCATGCCTGTTTGCTAACCATTGTTTGTCATTTCACACCCTGCCATTCCTCTCCCGTCCACCAGTTGTCCATAGGGTATTCACACCGTTCCCTGTTACCTGATCCTGCACCTGCTTGCAAACATGCTCCTTTAGTCCTAGAGGTTATTCTTTCTCTAGCAAAGAATACAATCTGACTCTACTCCTCTGCTGGATCTGTTTTGCCCTTCTGCCATAGCATGTCAGCCTTCTGTACCTTGTTTCCCACCAGGTGTGGTGAATGACTTACCTGTCAATGGACTTTGGCCTTCCTGCATTTGCCCCTTGAACTTGTTCACTAGAAGTTGTCCTTTGCTGACTGGCTACCTGTTTCCAAATGTCTACTGACCGGGTAAACCTTGTTTTTATCCAGCCTGACCTGTCTGTTGAGTTTGCTTTAAGGGCCACACCAAAAATATTTAGTTCCAGCTTTGGTCCTTGGTTCCACAAAAGTCCTGGCTCTTGAGTCCGAATTTTTTGATGGACCAGGAACTTCTGAGGTGCAGTTCTGAACGTCCCTGACCTGCTACTTCTACAACTTCTGTAGGGCAACATTCAGTCACGCATTTTTGCAAGTATCAATATTATAATACGGGATGGGTATTTCATTTGTTAATGTTTAGATGACAATTATGTAACAGAAGCAAGTAAGAGAAACAAAAAGTAAACTCTTTTTGCTTGCTATTTTAATATGGTAAAACACAAAGCAGAAAAATAGCCAATAGCCAGCCACATTGGCAGCAGGTTTCTTGCCTTTCTGGTCTACCTTTCTACCTTTGCATGTATCCTTTCCAACATCTATTAAACCATCAAGCACTCACTGCCTGATGGATAGGATGACTCTGTTGTGTCAGTGCAAACCAAAAATGTGTTTCAAACCAATCCTTTGCCTCGATTTGCTTGATTTTCGCTTTTCTTTAAATGCAGTAGAAACGCAAACTGAAACAAGCTAAAGTGACTTTTAGTTTTCTTAGCGAGGCTCTGAAGTACATACTGTACAGGAAGATACATTGTGACTTTTTGCCTTAAAGGAACACATTCCTGCCTTGCGTCTTATAAATGCAATGGCTCTTGTTTCCTGTAGGATGAACAGAAATAACAAGGCCACGGCTGTCTTCTTCTCGCTGACCCGCCGTCCTATCTGCGACTCTCTGAATAGAACAAGACAAAGAAAGGCTTTTGCGTTGGTGGAAGTTTGCAAAAATAATCTCTCACAGGGATCCCATATCAAAAATAATGACACGACCGCTTCGCTTTCTCTCTGTGGGCTGATGTCTGCACTTACTTTTGACTTTTGGCTTTTGATAGCTCTGTCTGCGTTGATAGATGATATCACCATTGCTGGCTGGAAGTGCACTTGCAAAGGGGTATAGCAATTTTTTTTTCAAGCTGTAGCATTGATGATATACATTATAAGACTAAGTGTGTGTGGAGTATGATTCTGGTGCTGCCTCATTACTGCAGGATTACATTTGCATCCATTGGCGAGGGGGGCCCCAATCACTCTCCCCCTCCACTCCTCTAATTCACAGAATGATGTAATTATCCTTTTTTTTCTCTCTCTGACACCTCACACACATTCTCTCAAGCACAAAAACATTCACGCTCGCAGCCACAGGTATTTTCTCTGGCACACACACACACACACACACACACACTTAGAGGCACACAAACATGCTTGCAAAGAGAGACTGAAGGCCACTCTCTCACAAAAGAGGAGCATTTTGTGCCTTTGACATGATCTCCCCTCCCCACAGTGGACGAGGGCCCACAAAGCCTGGCGGTGAATGAGGGTCAGCTGCAGCCTGGCCCCTGGGAGCCTCCCGTCGAGCCTTTTAATGAATGTCATTTTCTTGCATTAACCACCCCGATTGTTGGATAATGGCCTCCCAACAATAACATTTAACCAATTCCCCTGTCTTTTGGGCTGGCTCATTTGGGCCACAGCAGGGGGTGGTAATTGATTGTGTAATTCCAATCAGAGCTGTAAACAGATTGGAGGTTCCTTCAGGGTCCTCCTCGACCCCTCCCATTTCCAACATACAAACACATATATCCATACACCCTCCCCTCACACCAGATTAAATCAAAGATTCTTGCAAAATAACCTTCCTCTCCTAAAAGGAAACTGTAAAACACACACACGCATGGAATGAAAGTTTCTTTGGTCTTTATCTTCAGTGCAAAAGAACAAAAAAACATGTGGCTTCTGCATGACCCCGTCTCTGTTGTGTGCTAACACGTTCCACTGCCTTTTCTTTTACCCCCTCTGCTCCCCTCCCTTTCTCCGCTCTTCTTTTTTTCTCACATTGATTGTAATTCTCTCTCATCGTCTGCTGCAGAGATCCAGAGACTTAGGAGCTGGCTGAGGAGGAGGTGAGGGGGTTAACTGCACTCGCCAATTTAGATTTACTGTGAGACAAACACTGGTCGGGTGGGG